>VWZQ01007105.1:0-12834 GCA_013397015.1 Myiagra hebetior
GACAGAGCCAATGCCCAGGCTGAATATACAGTGCCTTCTGCTAGTGCAAGGCTGGGAGGAATTGTCTTCAGAGATTCCCCCAGTGGGTATTGGTAGGGAAAGGAGCAGCTAGGAGAAAGTAGATCTGAATAGAATAAAATAGTTCTGTTTAAATAGACCTACAATAATCATCCAGTCCCACTACCTGACCACTTCAGGGCTGACCAAAAGTAAAAGCATGGCTTTAAGGGCACTGTCCAAATGCCTTTTCAACACTGGTAGACATGGGTTCATTGACCACCTCTCCAAGAAGCGTTCCAGGGTTTGACACCTTCTCATAATAAACTGAGCTGGTGCTGTCGCAACACTTCTAAAACTCAGTTGCAGTAAGGTTTGTTCCTGGGTATTTCTTGTGTAGCTTCTGAAAATCCAGATAATGTGGGTTTTGATGTTTAATTTCTAAGTTAGTAATATATGTGGTTTCATCTGAAAGTTAAACCAGTACATATTCCAGTTTATGGGAACTTTGGAGGCATAACAAGGGTTTAAAATATTGTAAAGGAGGAGATTGTGTGAAGGGAAACAGCGAACTTCCATCTGGAGGGGAATTTTGTGGTTCTGTACAATTTCTGTTCTGTAACTGGTAATGTCTGCTCTGAGGCAGGAGACTAGTATGTGCAAGCATATACTTGTGAAAGGTATGTTACATATATTACAGCTGTGCTGACCTGCTTGCAATGTGGTGACATGGTTCTAGCAGCCTTGAGTTCGTAACAGCAAACTACTGTCTAATGATTTAAAATGTTGGCCCCATAGATATTATAAAACCTATTGTACTGAAGTTATTACAGCATTATGACAGGCCTCAAAATCTGGGGCCCTGCTGGCACAAGCACACACAGTAATGAGGCAGCTTCACTTCTGAAGAGCTAGTTCTTAATCTCCGAGTTAATAAACAAAACCAATAGCAAATAAATAATTTCTCATGTGTATGGTATGTTCTAAACTATGCAGATAATTTCCTACTTCATGTTCAAGTGTAATGAAAACTTGAATTTCCTTTTTTAAAAGTTCTTTTTTTTAATAGAAATTATAGAAAAGATGGAGTGTAAGTGGTTATCTGGACCATTCTAATAAACGAAAGTGGAATCAACTGTAGTTACAATTATTTCTCAGGAATAATTTTCTTGCCAGCATTTTGAAGTTTGTAATGATGACTTTGCAGCTTCCCTAATTCGATCTATACTCTTGCTTAGGCACCTCCAGTCAGAAAGTTCTCTTCTCTTAGAATGTAAATGTATTTTTTTTTGCAGTTCAAGTCCTTTGTTCCCTGTTCTAGCTTTCCTTGTTGTAGAGGAATGTGTTCTTTCTTCTTGCCTCAAAATTTAGAAGTGGTTTTCCTCTTTTGTCAGCATTCCCTCTCATCTAACTGGAGTCATCACATGACAGTCTTAATCAGGTGAAACAGCAACTCTTATTAAAATATTGATTGCTTTCAATTATTGTAGTTTCCAATGTACAGGTTAAAAGGTAGACATAGATTTTGGGTTTCTGTGTGTGACGCATGGAAGAAAGGGGGGAGAAAACCCCCAAGGCTCCTTCCTGTTAGGTTCTCATATGATATTTCCCTTGCTTTGTAAGGAAAGGTAACCTGTTTCTCCTTTTCTAGTGTTCCCCCTATATGCAGTATTAGCCATGATCCTGTAAGTTGCTACATAATACATTCTTCCTCACTTTCACTTGGTTTCCACAAGTCAAGGAAGTGCTGATTCTTAAGTTTTATGGGGATCCATAGCTTTGTGGTCACTGGCCAAAGCATTATTAGTATCATAGGTGGCCTCATCCTTGATTCTTGCTTGACAGTTTCATCTTTTCACTTCTATTCTTTCCCGTTTCCTTTTTAGTTCTTTAGTATGGGTCCCTTCCTCTACTGTTCTCACTACACTTAAACCCTCTCTTAAAAATAAAACAAAATTTTTAAAAATCTACTACTAATTCATTGGGTTTGGATCTGGACCACCTTCTTCACTACATCTTGCCCCTCTAGCAGAGCGTCTACCTGGTGTTCTTATATTGTCTAAGACTTAATGTTTGTGACCCAAGGACTGCCCCATAGTAGCTGTCAGTGGTCTGCAGACACTCCACAGTGCATGCCACCTTCCTGTTGTGGCACTTTTAAGAGTGTGACTTTATGGGCACAGAGGAGAAATGTTGGGGTGGTGATAACCTGTGTATCTGGAAAATGCTGGAATTTCTGGTCTGGATTGATCAGCAGTGCCTGCCTCGTAGATTAGAATGTGCTGCTGGACTCTGGTGCAACCAGTTGTTGAAGATGATGAGGGTGAGAGAGCAGATGAGGGCAGGAAAGGAGAATACACATTGCTTTTCACCTCAGTGGCCCAAGTTTTATGCACTGGCTAGGAGGAATAGTGAAGAAAACAGCCCAGCATCTGTCATAGCAGGATATTTCAGTGGGGATAAATGGCAGAGAAAAGCAGGCTAAGTATGAGGTGGGGATGAGCATGGAGGGGAGAGCAGCATGCCTGTGCCTACCTTTTCTGCAACACACCGGTCCAAGCTGTGGGGAGCCTCTCTTACCGGCTTGCCAAGCCAGTGTGGGATGACAGACAGTATACTGACCTTGAGAGAAAACAAAAAAAAATGGTGAAAGATGCCCTTTAACACATTTTTTGCAATTGCCTACATGAATAGGACTGTAGCACCCTGAACTCGACTTAAGATGGCAGGGGGATTTTTCACTTGCCTAAAATATATGCAGGGGGATTCACCCCCACCAAAACCCTGATCCAGCAGCAGTCACTGCCTGCTATGCCAGTACTCTCACTTTCCTCAGGGACTGCAGTGTGCGGGGAGAAGGAGTAGAAGGTGGCTCTGCTGCTTCAATACAGAAGGCATTTTCCCTAGGGAGCAGTTGTTTGCTTTAGTTCATTGGGCTCTACTGTAAACTCAGCTGCTTGGACCCTCCAATCCGTAGTGTTTCAAGTGCTGGGTCACTCTTCCCTAGATGTTCTGTAGCATGAGCATCAGTGCTGTGCAACACTGAATCTTTGCTGTTCTCAAACACAAAATCATTTATTCCAGACCTAATGAATAGCTAGTTAGTCAGAATGATAAACCAATGACCAACTTGGGAAAGCAGTTGTGTCATGTTTGGTCATGTTGAGTCTGTGCTAATTGGAGTTTATTAATCTGTTTAAGAGGACATGGTAAAACTTAGGTTGCAGTAAAGACACATAGTACATTTCTGCTTGTGCTATGAGAAAGCTAAGTAGGAAATAGCCTGTTCCTCTTCCTGACTGCCCTACCTTTCTATCTGTTGTCTCAATAATTATTCTTCATTATCTGTAGGACATTAGCACATGTGAGATTCTGCAGAATTGGGAACAAAACCAATTACAAGTGGATAATGGTGTGGACAAGCACTTAGTTGGTAAAATTCTGTTTAGACGATTTCTCAGAATGTTGGTGGGGCAGTGGGAATGCTCAGAGGCCTTTCAGTGGGCAGGAGCACAAAGAAGTCAGGGACTGCACCACACTTAGGGCTCTGGGCTCAGACTCCCAGTGCCCTGCTACTACTTTTTATTGTCATGCCTTCTTTATCTTACCACCTGTTTTCTGACAAAAAGCTTCTGCTTACTCCCAGATAAGATCCTCTGCTTTGTTCTCCCTGTCTCTGTAGAAGGTTAATTCCTTTGATGCTCCCTTAAAGTCTCAGCTTTCTCACTTTCTAACTGCATATCTTTGTACCCACAATATTGCTGTATCTGTGGTTTGTAGTGATACAGAGGCCAGTGCTAGTCTGTGAACTGCAGTGAATCCTCTTTATCTATAATATGAAAGAGGAGAGTATGTACACATGAGCCTGCACATGCTTGAAAGACACTGATTATCCTGCTTTTCCCAGGTTAAATTGAAAGACATGCTAGGAGTAGGTTGATGTTTTATTTTTAACGAAGTAGAGGTTTGAGAAAATAAAAGTTGCTAAAGAACACAGATAATCTGAGTTTCCTTTCTAGACTGTGAGCCTTGGTAAGCATTTAGTTGTGTCTTTACAGAAGTATATGGGGTTAGCAGTATGTAGCAGAGGTAGGTGGTGGTCTGTAACGCCAGGAGAACAGTTATTTATAGTGATGATTCATGCTTTATGTCTCACCAAAGCCCAGTTAAATGACCCACATGTACAAGGGTTAATACATATTTAGCATAAAGTAGGAGATGAAACACTGCATACAGAGAAGAAGCTTGATCAAATAAAGGCAATCCATTTTCTGTGGAGGATAATCAGTCTTTGAAATCTGAAAAATGACACTGATTTGTCACTTAAAATACATGTATTAGTTTTAGATTCAGGAAGTTGTTTAAAGACTTATTTGCATGCAGGACATGTACAGGAATAAATTAAAATATTATGTTCCTTTTAAACCTGTACAGATCTGTGCGTGGATGCTGTTGCTTATGTTTAAACTGGGCTTCCTGTTGTTCAACTTGCTATTGTAACCTAAATCCTTGTTAGTTTATGTGGGTGTTATCTTTTCACGCTGGTATAGCCACTCTATGCCGTTTGAATGAACTTTTTAAGTACAGAAGAGACGCTGCTGAAATGGATCTGCTGAGAGCATGAAATACATTTTTCAAAATAATGTTGCCAATAATTTTAACTGTAGGACAAATTTTAGTCCCATAAAAATCATAAGGAATGGTTAATGAGGGTAATCAGGAAAGAATTTAATTGATTGCTTCATCTTTTTCAAATCTGTGCTAACCACAATCTAATCACAGAGGAGACAAGCTTTGGATGAAAGGCAGGACACAGAGGAGACAGAAGCAAAAGAAAAGTTCATAGATGTACCAAGGTCTGAAGAGAAGCAAGAGCATGGCTCAGTCTGGAAGCAGATTGGTCTGGGGCAGGCTTAGGCCAAGCGTTCCCACGGTTTTTCTTGCTCAGGAGAGAAACTCATTGGGAGAAAAGTGCATGGTAGTAACTGAAGACAGGCAAAGGATGGTTGGCTGCTGCTACCACAGCATGGTCACTGCAGGTCACACTCAGGAAATGGTAAAGGAGTGGATTCATTCTATCTGAAGCAGCAAGTGGAAAACAAGCACAACAGAATAAGGTCAATGTTCATGGTTAGCTGAAGGCCAAAAACAAACTGTGCTTTTGGAGATGCAATGTGAGTTTGAAGTATGGAATTTGGATTTAAAGAAATGTGGAAGTCTAACAGTGTAAGGAAATTTTTTTGATTTTAAAAAAAACCACAGACCTCCTTCTCTATTCTTCAGTGGTTTCTAGATTAATTAGTTGAGAAATGAATATGCTCCTTATGATGTGACAGTCTTGCAAACTGCCAAATTGTGGTTTTATTGATAGTACATCTCTAAACATTGTTCTATTTAATTCTCAGCCAAAATGTGCAGGCAGAGTTAGTATCAGGAAAGTTGTATCTTCATGTTTGTTAAACTTCCCTTTTTCTTTCTTATCTCTCTTTCTTTCTCTTCTTCTGTCATCGTTTCTTGCTGCTTGCTCTTTCCCTTTCTCTCTTATACATCTAACCAAACAAATTGTTGCAGTCATAACCACCAAAGCCATTTAGAAAATGATTTGACTTCTGTTAACTTGATATGTGAGCCCAGTTGCACATCTTAGATTTTTTAAAAATCAGTACTGAGCCTCCAAACATTGTACGCTATCAAAGAATACTGAATGTTCATTTTATTTTATTTGTCTCCTGTTGTGCATGAGAGGAGGGACAGATGGTGCTGCTGGAACAGGGCTCTATTCCCTCAGGGTCTTCAGGGCTTACCAAGGTCCTCCCTGTGTGTGGGAAAGCTGGGAATAAAAGTGACAGCACTGCACATAGACAGTGCTGAGTATCTGGATTAAAATTAAAAGACAAGGAAGGTGAAATGGCAAGCCAAGTTGCCGAGTAATTCAGACAGGCACCATGAGAAGTGCCAATGTGCAAGCTGAAGGAGCCGGCAATGGGCTACATTCATAAGCTTTGTTTTCATCGGGAGCTCCAGCCGAGTTCACAGGAACTTCACCCAACTTGTAACTTTAGGGTTAAGCCCAGCAGTGCTGTCACTCCAGATTCAGTAGAGTCAAGGTGCTGTTTGTACCCCAGGGCTTTTGAACTTACTCCTGCTGTCTATACTTGTAGTATACTCTTGTACTAAAAAAAAAAATCCCTCATATGAGATTTGTGCTTCCAGAGTCTGGAAAGCTTGTTTCAGAGGAGACAAACCTCACTGATATTTTGCTGAGCTGAACACGGTTTTATTCCTAACACCACCCTGGCGTCATGTTTTCCTGTAGCATCAATGCAAGAACATAGTTGTTGCAAGCATTGTGCCAGCATCTTTTATACAAAGTTTCATATTAGGGTAAAAAGAAACAATAATTCAGAAGTTGGCTGAGAATCTACTTTGATTTGACAGCCAAGCTGAGAAGCAAATCAGGAAGAAATTCAGGCAACCCTTAGATGGCAAACACACACATGCCATTTGAATGGCATCTTAACTCCTAAACAAATCACTCCTCCAAAAGTCATGACTTTCCATGGGAAGATGGAGAGGAACAAGCTCTATCAAATATGGTTCAAATATGGACTGAAAAATATTTTGAATCAAGAACACATGTTTACAGACTGCAGAATGAATGCAAACTTGAGTACAATTTTTTTCCCGGTGTTTCAATTCGGATCATGCTGGTTTCTATAGTGAGGGCCATTTTCTATGGGCAGTGTTTATCTGGAAAAGAAATAAAAGAACTGGACCCCACGAAAAAGGATGTTTTAAAGGAGGTACTGTGCAGTATTGAGATTGCTAAGTCACTTCTGTGAAGGCCCTGTTTTTGTGAGAAATAAATAATTTTTTCCCTCTAGTATCCAATTTCCAGTTTGTCTCAAAGCACTTTTACCAATATTGTTTTGCTAATGCCCATCAGTAGCCCATCCTACCAAAGGCTTACCATGAAGTGCATGCTTAATACTGGTGTTGGATTGCTCAGTAGCATCTGTTATCAGAAGTGTTGGTGGGATTTGAAGTAGTCATATCAACCTGACTCAGACTTTTCCCTTCTCTGACTCAAAGAAGGATATTTTTACACGCATTTATACAGAAAGATTCCTTACTTGCATATAAGCAGTCACCAATCAAGCAAATTTTATTGCACATTAATGCATCTTAGAATTTTTTGCCCATTGAATGGATCTAAAACAGAAGGCAGTGTGAAGTCAGTCTCAAATGCCAAGTTTGCTATTCCTCCTCTCCCACTTTGAAGCTCAGGGTATTTTCAGTTCTTCAGAGAGGGTGTTATCATTACATGTTGAACAAAAAAACCCAAAACCACCTCTGGTGGATTGTGATTGATCTCTGTCTTTTTTTGTAAAGTCTTGGGAAAAAAAGTGAAAATAGCGAAGGGTTGGACAAAGGCTTTCTAAAAGTGTCACAAACTCTTTTCTGCTCTAGGATATGTATACAAACAGGTTATGTCTACATCTAAACCAGCTTTAGCTATACCAGCAGTGAACAGGATGTTTCCAATCACACCAAAATTACTTGCTGTACTACTAAACATTGTTAAAAATAGAGTAAGTTTCGTCCAAGGTTTTTAGCTCTAGGACTTTCAAAAGAGCTCAGTTCCCACTGGCTTCCTCATTTAATTTCAGGTTATTGGTAAGTCAGTTCCTTATTCATGAACACGCCTTTCTGTGCTGCTAGCACCTATTTAATTGTGGTCTGGGGGGTTTCCACCTTGTATCCTTCAGTTTTCTAGAAATCATGACTCTGGGGAGACATGAAGAGTATGGGTTTAAGTTCCTCAGGGAAACCATGCTCTCTTGTCTGCATCTCATCTCCATCCAGTGTCTCCCCCAGTGAAACAGGGGTTCTCTAAGCCTTCATTTGGTGTGGTCTCACCTGAAGGGCAGAAATTATACCTGAGCAGGTGTATATCTCTATGCATTGCAGGAGAGAGGGGTTGCACTCGTGTTCACCCAGATCTGCACCCTGAAGACAGTTAGTCTGTTCTTATGGTATTAGCAAAATAAGTTGTTGAGAGCATGTAATTTCCTTATGGCTAACCTAATGCTTTTGTGCACAAAGACTTTAGGGCCAGTCTAGTTTGATGCACAACAACAAAGTTGCTAACAGCTACAAATCAGGGAAGTGTAAAAGTCATACACTTGATACTGACACATGGTCAGGCTGTGCATCCATTGAAGTGAAAGAGAGTAGTCATTTGAATCACTGAGAAACTTTAACTGAACACTGGTCTTTCAAGGGATGTTGGTTGCAATTGGAGGCTGGTAGACAAGCAGTGTATGGTTCGGATAAAAAGCCACTGGATAAGTTCCCTGCTTTTACCACATTTGCTTGAGGCTCTTTTTGTCCTGAATGGGACATACACAGACTTCTCTTTGTAGGTCATCCCACAACAAAATGTAACTTCAATCTAAAGTTTTAGTAAAACATTCCACATCCTCTACAATGACCTTTTCCATATTACTTAGGTTCTAAGATTTTTTAAAAAATGTCTTTCACATAATTTTATGCCAATATGGAGAGTAAGCACACTCATGTTTAATATAAACTGAACCCAAACAGATGGTTGGATAACTGATTTTATGGGAATTAAAAAACTCAGAGTTAAAGCACTTACAATTTATTAAACAATTAAGAACCTGTGCATGATACCCGCAAGATAGTGCTGATACAGGACTAAAGTGACAGAATGGTTAACAAGGGCCAGTGCCTCCATATGAGAATTTTATTTTTAGTGGGGCTACACGTTTAAAATTAAAGAGAAAGTGTCTTCCCACATTCTAAAAAATAAGAAAGAGAGGAGTGGTGGTTCAAATATGTATAAAAATCAACACTGATGTGTTTGATGTAAAATATTTCATAGCTGTATTAGAAAAAATGACAAAATTGTTAAGATTTACAATTAATATCTCATATTTTTCAGGAAATTATGTCTGTTGTAGAACATCAAACCCAGTTACTCTTTAGGTTATGTAAACCTAAGTTATACTAAAGAGCATAATAATTTCAAAACCTTTTTTTTTTTTTTTCAAACCTAGATATGTGAGTGTGTATTGTTGCTTGGTCCATAATATCTGCAGTAGCTAATTTTACCAGAGGCATGAGAGAATGCCTGTACTCTTATCTGGGAACCTGACCGGTCCTTTGGTCTCTGATGAGCATAGGAGTGATAGAGCTCTTCCTTCCTCACCCCTCAAAAGAAAAGGCAGTGGTTGATTTGTATTTGATAAATCAGGGGGATTATCCTTCATTGACATGAGTGTTTGTGATTCATATTTATACCAAGAGGTATTTTATTCTCTCAGTAATCTTACGGAGATATATGAAACTATGCAGATTATTCCCATGTCCATATAGCAGAAAGAAATGTGCAAAAACCAGTGTCAACCAGCTTTCCACTAAGGCTCCATTTATTCCATTTGCCTTTTTTTAATGTTCTAAGTTGTTTCAATACAAAACCTGTTTTTTAAAAAAAGAATTCAGATCAGAGCCATGTATTAAGAAATGTCAATTACATCCATCATAGTATTTTAGGATTTATGCCTTTTTCAAATTGTGATGAACTTGACATCAAATTGCTATAGCAGCCATATATTGCTTTTAGAGATCTGATTCTACTCATGCCAATTTTATTTGCAGCAGGATGAGGCTCTGCAGGTTAAACATAATCCAGTTCACTGTGCTAACACAAGACTTAATACTACATTTACTCTCTGTACTTGCTCTGCGTAGGACTGGGTTTAAATTTTAGCTCATTGCATAGGTTTCTGCAAATCACACTTGTGCGTATAGGTGTAGTAGTGTGCATACATATAATCTGAGGCAAGAGCATTTTTTACTTTGACAATGTAAGAAGACGTTGTGGCATCTTGAGCAGTTATAAGCTGGGGTTTCTCCTTGCTTTGAGAGAGTTTGCCTGGCTGCGCCGGCAGCAAATCTATTCTAGGATCATAAATTTATTGGTTGACCTTCTCTGTTTCACCTACCCATGGCCTGCATAAATCAATACTTTTAATTTGCTGATACTTTGAATTTTGTAGCTAATTATAACTCTTTCAGCAAATCTGAGTAAAGCTGCAAGCTTCTGCATCCACCTGAAGGGAGATGGCAGGCACTGACTTCTGCCAATGTTTTGCAAAATTTCACTTGTTCAAGCCTTTTTTCTTGCTCCCCTTACAACAACCACCTTTGCACAAATACAGAAGGCTTAAGAGATCAGTCTGGGCCCATCTGTCACTGGTTTTAAACTTGCTAATTTTTCCTTGCCTGTTGGTACCAATCATTTGATGGTACTTAGAATGTCCATGCAGTTTGATTGCTCCCTTTCCTTTTAGTGCACATCAACACCTTATTTTATCTGTTCTGCTTCCCTTGAGTCGTGGCTGAATGTGTGCAATATGTAGGCTAGACCCAAATGGTTACCAGCCTAAAAGATGGTCTTTCTTCCCCTCCTTTGCTTTTTTTTCAGAATAAATGTAAACTGTTTATGTTGATTTGTTCAATTAAAAGCAATAGAAAACTCACAAAACCTCCCAGCATTGTCACAAGATTCAGAAAAGGACAGTGTACCATGCTGGTTTCCTCATATTTTGAAAAAAAAGTAATGTCGTAATTTTTTAATATTACAAAATAAAATGACCTTGCGTTGGCTTTTTAAAAATGAGAGCAAATTAGTTTCTCCTCCTTTCCCTTTTATGAGCATTTCTCAGTGCATTCCTCATTGTATAGTCCCCATTTCATTTCCTGCCTCTTTCTCTTATTTTCATTCAGACAAGTAACTGATCCTTTATTTCAGAACAGAGTAGAATGTAGAATAAAGTATGTTGGAAGAGGTCAGTAGATGGTGACTCATCCACCTCCAGCTCAGAGCAGGGTCAATGTCAAAGCTAAGTTAGGTTGCTAACAGCTGTGTCCAGTTGTGTCTTCACTATCTCCTCCAAGGTTGGAGGTTGCCCAGCCTCTCTGAGGAGTCTGTTGCAGCATTTCACCATCTCATGGGGATTTGTTTTGTCCCCTCATATCTGTTCAAATTTTCCGTTGTTGCAGCTTATGGCTGTTTCTCTAACCCCTTTTCTTGTGAGCCTCTAGGTAGGGCTTGGGTCGATCTTCTCTGTAATGACTAGTAGGTGTTTGGAAATAGAAAACAGGTTTCCTTCCGTTATCTTTGTCTTTTCCTGTCTGAAGAAGCCCAGTTCCCTTCTCATGCCCAGTGCTCCAGCCCACTGAGCATTTCAGTGGTCTTCTGTTGGCTTCCTTGTGGTTTTCCCATGTCTTTCTTTCACTGGGTAGCCCAGAAGTGGAAGCAACAGTGCAGGCTCGTGAACTCCAAACAGCAAAGGAGAATTGTTGCCGTTGACTCCGTGTGTACACTGCAGTTCTGAGTTTCATCCTTGCAAGGGAGCACATGATTCTCAGGGCATGATCCTCAGCAGTGGAGCTGAGTGACCCTCAGCAGTGAGCAGCAGTTTTCCTTAGTTGGAAGAAATGAGAGTAAGGAGAGACAAACATGGAGGAGGGAAAAAGCTACTGGGTACCTGAGTACTTTGTCATTCATGGTTTCAGGGCTGACTTGCTGAGAAAGATCCTCAAAATGCCTAAATGAAATTCAGGGTCTGTGCCGCCCCTCTGCCAGCTTTTGGCTCAGGTATGCCAGTTCTCTGGAATAATTATGAGACAACAGAAATGAATTCAGCTAACACTGTTTGTGGGTTTGGCTACTTTTTTTGGTTCTTTTATTTTCTGTTGGGTTTTTTGTTTGGTTGTTTGTTTTTAAACATGTCAGTTCACCTCCACAACAGCTTTTGCTTAATCAGGGCCTGAGTTGGTCCTTCTTTATTAATGGCTTCATGAACAGTTCTGTTGAGAAGCAAGGCAATAGCAATGCCTCTGTGGAGAAGGTCAGGATTCAGACCCAGACCCCCTTGTTAGTCAGCCTGCAGGCCAAATTAGTGGAGGGACCATATGGGGTGGGTTAGTAAATACTGGAACCCTGCTTTGCACACTGACTAAGAAAACTTAGGAATTACTTCAATGTATTTGCAACACCTGTCAACTCTGTGCTGTCCGTGGTCTCATAAGGTTTCTGGAGAGGTAACAAGAGGTAACATCCTTGCACATATGATACACCAGGTGGAAATGTTATTGTTTCCCGTGGCAGGGAGAAAAGGCTCTCCCTAGATACGCTTCTTTTTCCACACAGACATACTTTATATGGAGAGCTGGAGATATTTTACATTTTATTTGAAATTTCCTGGAAGCATTTCTGTGTGGGAGTAATTTTAGGCTAGATTTTTTTCTATGTGTACTGTGTGGCTGATTGATAAGTGTAAGCTGTGTTGATGTACTCAACTACGGAGTACATACCTTCCTGCCTGGGAACTCTGGACCCAGAAAGATTAAGACTATTTCTTTACACCTTGACCTTACCTGCAGTGATGCTAGGTTTCTGCTATGGAAATCTTTCCTGTGTATTTTATATATCAAAATTAGTAATTTGAAGGTAATGTGGTGCAACCAGAAGTGGAAATACAGGGATATATTCTCAGGTGCTGTAAGCTCATGTCAGCCTGCTGGCTTCCCTGGCTTTATGCTGGTTATCTTATATGGGTGAAAAACTGGCTGACTGCTGGTGACTCTACCTACATTAGGTGCAATGTTCTTGCTGCAGCAGCTTCTGTGCCCTGGGAGAGTCCCACAAACATGTGGAGCCTTGTTGAAAATTTATTTAAGCATCACACAGGTAAATACAACATGTACCATTATACATATGACCTGCTGTCTTGGTTTGAAAGA
>VWZQ01007107.1:3673-19544 GCA_013397015.1 Myiagra hebetior
TCTCCCTGTGCTGTCGGTGGGAAGGAGGAAGGGGCCGGGGGGGTGGATTTTTTTACTGGTTAATTTACTTTTCATTATCCTCCTCTGATTCTGTTATTAATAAATTCACTTCGCAACTTAAGTTGAGCCTGTTTCGCCCTTGAGGTGTTTCTCACAGTCCTTATCTCACTCATGAAACCTTCATTAATATTTTTCCCCTTTTACCTCTTCTGCCGAGCTGTGGCAGGGGAGGGAGAGCGAGCGGCTCTCGTGGGTGCCTGGCGTTGAGCCAGTATTCAACCACGACACCCACTCTCAGAAGTTTTATCACAAATTTAAACCTGCACAGCAGGTCTGTATGTTTTATCATCTTTTAAAATCTGTTATGATTAAATTTAGGTGAATTCAGTGCACTAGGGGAAGTTTTCATCCCCAGTTACCTAGATATAAAGTTGGTGCACTCTAGACACAGTCCCTCACAGATGTCACAGCCCTCACAGTCTCCCCTCCTCACAGGTGGGGAGATGCTGTGGATTCCCAGCCCTGGGTCCTAACAATAGTGAGTCTGGGTACATACTCCCAGTAGGCACATGCACAATATGCAGACTCAGTTTACCACTAACACATCAAGACAGAATTATGATTTTACAGGCATCACATACACATGAATGACACTCACAAAAATGTCAAAAAATCAAGAAATTATCCTGTTTTCTCACCATTAATTTTGCTAGTAGATCTGTACTGAAATGTACCCACAATCTTTTATACAGTTTCCCTCAGGCAACTAGACCTTAGGCCTCTACTTCCTTCAGTATACAGTCCTCAGAACTCTTGTTGTACTTGCTGGCAAGTCCAGCTTGAAGCTTTTTTATGTCTTGCACCCAAACCCTCATGGTATTCTCTGGCAGCTGGCCTGGACCTCTTATCTGGTTTGCAGGCTAGGTAACAGGTAACTTTGAAGTGCACCAGTATCTTGCACATTTACACAATAAATTGAGACCACAATCAGGAAAAACATTAAAAATTTTATGAGGTTCAACAAGGCGAAGTGCCAGGTCCTGCACCTGGGTCACAACAGCCCCATGCAGTGCTACAGGCTTGGGGTGGAGTGACTGGAAAACTGCTCAGCAGAAAAGGACCTGGGGCTGCTGGTTGACAGCAGCTGAAAATGAGCCAGCTGTGCCCAGGTAATCAAGAAGGCCAGTGGCATCCTGGCCTGTATCAGCAATAGTCTGGCCAGCAGGATCAGGGCCTGCTGTGATCATCCCGCTGTACTTGGCATTGGTGAAGTTGCACCTCAAGTCCTGTGTCCGGTTTTTTGGTCCACTCACTACAAGGACACTGGTGTACTGGAGTGTGTCCAGAGAAGGCAATGAAGGAAGGAGCTGGTGAAGGGTCTGGAGCACAAACCTAATGAGAAGCAGATGAGGACCCTGGGGGTGTTTGGCCTGGAGAAAAGGAATCTAAGGAGTCATTGCACTTTACAACTGCCTGAAAGGAGGAAGTCTTCTCCCAAGTAACAAGAGATAGGATAAGGGGAAACAGCCTCAAAATGCTCCAGAGGAAGCTTAGATTGTGTATTAAGAAAAGTTCTTCAATGAGAGGGCTGTCAAACTTTGCACAAAGCTTCCCAATGAAGTGGTTGAGTGGTTGAGTAACCATCCCTGATTTTCTCAAATAGATTCTAATTGGAAGATAGAATAGGCTGTGTCGGTCGGTCACAGATACCAGTCAAACAACAAATACTGACCAGCATCTTGATTATGGGTGACTGGCACTTTTTAGCCCCTTTGTCACATATTTCCTGTGATTACTTTTCTCCCATTCATTTTCTTTATTCTTCTCTGCTCCAAAGCCACTCTACCCCTAATAATTTTTTCCCCATTGTCCCCAGTTTTACTCTATCCATACTTAAATTTGTTTTGACTGTTGTGGTTACTGGGATGTTGGTGGACTAGCAAGGCTATGCTCCTTAAACACTCTTCCAATTAACTTGTGAATAATTTTCCCCTGATTTGATGTTATGTGAAATCTGGGTATTCCTCCTAACATTGTCATAGCTTTTGTGAGCTTCTTGCTATGCTGCTTTTTAGCACCCGCCAGCTTCTCATGTCATGTCCAGGAATTTCCCATGCTCTGTCAATTTAGCTAAACCTCAGTCTGAAGCATATTCATCTGACTTCAACAGGTACTACAAATCTAAAGGCAGATTTACTGACTTGCTACCTATTGCCAGGGGTGGTACAGTTTACTTACATACACAGCATACAATATTTTTGCCTGGTTATCTATATGGAGAATTGTCTCTGTCTTTAATTTCATTGGGAAAATCCCTTCCAGGAGGAAAATAAATAATTGTTGCTTTTACTATTGTGTTCTTCCCTTTCTCCTATTTTTTCTCATTTTAGTTGAATCCTAGTTGGATAGCGTAGTCAGTGATGTGAAGGTTCATGCTGGTAACATAAATCACAGTCTATCATGTTTAGAATGCTTGACAAACCCAAAGAGGGGAAATTATAATTTTATTTTTCTGACCTGATTTGCAATGGTGCTGTCCCCACACTGAGAAAGACCAAACATTTCAGTAGACTTATTTGGGAAATATATACTCTTAAAGCATATTTGCAACCCCTACAAGGACTCATAGTTGTGATCTAAACATTTTTTTCCTGGGTGCATGCTTGCAACAAGGGTCATGCAATATGACATTTCAGTAAGTTCTGTTAGGTTCATTGTAACTACAGATGGTAGTAGATGGCTTGCACTTAGCAGTGTGGTAGGAAAACGATGGTCTTTTTTGTTCCTTGAGATGGGATGGTCCTTCATCTGGCAGTAGTAGCCTTCCTGCTCTTGTTTCCCTGATTCCTGCTATTTTTCTCTTGAGTTAATATTGGTGATTTAACAATTTTGGCCTTATTGCTTATTTCAACTTCTTTAACTGACATAGTTTAAATTCATGCCGCTGTGTAAGTGAACCTGTCTGTGTGATTAACAAAGTAATGGCGCTTTAGCCCTTCATCAGTTTTTCTCCCCCTGATTTAAAGTGGGCTGAGTTCACACGGTTGAACCTCATGCAGCTGGGTTATATTGTGAAGGTGATATTCAGCACTGGGTGGGGTTAGTTCATTCATCTGCTTTATTAATGAATGTATTGGTTCTTTAAAAATAAAACTGCCTTGGTTTTTCTAAAGAAAAAGAAATACAGCAGTATTTATGGACTTGATTAATTATAAATACTTGAAATTTCTCTTCTTTAGACCTAAGGAAAGTGTGATTGTGTACTGCATGCAAAAAGGTTCACTCACCTCTTGCTTGTAATTATTTTGTTTAAATTAAAATGTCAGTACTTTGTGATTAAAAAGCTGCCTAGAGGGAATGTCTGAAATAAAAACCTTCCTTCTCTGTCCTCCTCATTTTGATGTTTAGCTTTTGCTTTAAGTTTTAGGGTAAAACAATTAACCTTTAAATAAGAAATAATACTTAAAAGACAGTGAGAATATTCCCTGGTTTCAGTTTTCTCTGCTCAATTAGATTTATACACTAACACTAGCATAGCCCTTCAGTATCCTCACTGGTGAGGTCTTAAGGGTGAAGAGTCATCAAAGAAGGCAAGGAGACATCATCATGACTCTTGTACAGAATATAAACGTCATCACCCTTTATGTGTTAGCACTTCACAGTAAGACTTGTAATACCATAATGAACTATCTACATTTACATATTTATTTATATCATCATGTAACATGTTGGTATACTATACCTTCTTTTCAAAGGAAAGCTAATCGAAGTAGACAAAAAATTAACTAACTGGATTCTAAGATGCTTCCATTCAAAAGAGATTTAAAAAGCAGTTTTGAAAAAAAAAAAACAGGTAGATTTGGCTTTGCTCTTCTTGGTTGTCACATTGCCTAAATAGGATACAGAAGCACATGCAAAATAGCTCTTACTTTTTCTTCATGCTTGAACTAGCTTCATGCTTTGAACTAGCAACAAATCTATTAATTTATGTATATCTCTTTTAATATCGATTTAAAATTTTCCAGACTTACATATTCTGACAACTCAGAAGTGCATTGTTATGATCAGGTGAAAGCAAATATTATTTTGAATGCTCTTCTTTCCAAATAAAATCTAAAGAACAACTTTTGGAAATATAGTCCTTCACCTGTACGGTGTTGTCAAAGCTATCATTAATATGTTAGAGTTGTAAACCTTAAGTGTAGGAAGAAATCAGCAGTACTAAACTCTTTTTTTTTCTTTTTGTCCAGTGTTCTTGCTATGTTACATTTGTCATTCTTCCAAAAAGAGAAGGGATAATTGGAACATGATGGTTATTTCTGTGGACAGTTAGTTGACACAGAGCAGTACTAGGGAGAGGTTGCAGAGAAAAAGAAATTAAAATATGCAGTCAATTCAATAGTATGTCTAATCTCTCAGCCAAAAATCTCTTCTGCCATGTAATATCAGCTCCACTTTACAACATTACTTGTTTGTTGGTTTGCAAGATCTTTGTGTTCCATTGCTCACTACATTTGGTTGCCTAGATGGCAATTTCTTTCAGTGGGAAAAATCGAGGTGGCTTAGGCAAATGGGACAAGTAACATGCTTTGCTTCCAACTGGACTTGTTAATTTTTGGTTCCTCCAGTCCTTCCTTCTCCACGTTGATGGATTTTGTCTCTCTATGGAGTGTGGAGGTCAAGCTAAACTCTTCCTCCTTTGTGAAGGTATTCAGATCATTATCAAAGTTGACAATGATCATCCCAGAGGCTGAAAGGTTCATTCAAGCCCTTCAAACCTTTATGAAAATGTCTTTCAATTATAGACTTCCATCTCTCCTCCTTGCCCTGTAGCTTAGCTGATCAAAATGAGGGCAGTATTTTCAAGCTGTGCTGTAAGAATCTCTGTTCTGAATTCTGTAACTGAAGAAGTTGAACTCAGCAGGCTTGACCAGAGAGGAGCAGAGATGAATTGTGCTACAAGATGGCAGATTACCCTCCTTCCCATCTATGTTATTAGAAAATAACCTTCAAATATATGTTTGAAAAAATCCCCTTTCTTCTGCCTTTAAGGAAGTGATATTATAGATACAGAAAACAGAAAATGAATGCTGTTCTTCATAGTCAATAACTTCATAAAGATTTAGATATATGAATTAGGTAATGCAAGAAAGAAAATTACTTTTAAAAACTTATTAGATATCTTTTATTGTATCAGGCTGGCATTAGCTTTGTGATCTTAGTAAGCAATTCTGAAGGAAATTCAAATTTAGAGACTTATGTTACCCATAGAAACAGGTAATAAATTTACCAACCTCCTTATTGCTCATAAACATCTGCTACTTAGCTCTAGTCAAAATAAAGTTCTTGAGGCAGCAAAGGAAACAGCTGCCACATCAAACACAGAGTTGATATGAATGAATTGCAATGAATTTTATTGATTCCCCTTCCTCATGCTACATACAACTCTTCAAAACCCACAATATACATTTTCCTTTTCAATAATTTACATATTAGACTTGCTTGTCTACATGAAACATGCTGTAAATGCAAAGAAATCAATACATTGACTGGCAGGAAGTTAAACTACATGCTTCTACAATGTCTTTGATAGGAAAACCTGTGTAAGGAGAAATTGAAAATTTGAGCTGATTTGGGGGAACAGAATTTTCTTATAACAGTGACCAAGGCAAATATTTCTTAGTACTTACATTGACCTTTCCTTGTAAATTTCCTGAATTCATATTTTTGGTCTGTTAATAAAACCAAAACACAAACGTGTGAATAAAGGTTTTTTCCTGGAAGCTGTTATTCACATATGAAAGTTCCAAAAACCACAAATAAGGAAATAAGTTATGAAAAATTCTAAATGATCAGTCCTTTTCTGCATCCATAACATACAATACATTTCCACATTTCCTATGAAGAGGAAGCTGAGTGCGAAGTCAGAATCATAGAATAATTCAAGCTGGCAAGGACGGCATTTAGAACATGTTGCATAGAGTTTTGTCCAGTCGGGTATTTATCTGATCATGCATACTCAAAAGAACCTAAAAAAATAGCTTTTTATTTTTCACTGTGATTATCAAGGGAATTGGCAGATGAACGGGCAGTTATTGTCACTTGCTATCTTTGTCAGTGTATTTTGAGGAAATACATCACCAGATATTGCATTGTAAAAATGGAAAGAGAATTATTCCCATCTCAACTTTTTTTTTCCTGTTCAGAGTGAAAATCATTCATTAGTCTCATTAAGTAGGAGATGATTCCTAACTGATCCCTCAAGCCAGACAAGAAGCATTACAATTCAGCTTCTGTCCAGAGCAGATAAAGGTTTGTAGTCCGCTGTATGACAGCTTTTTTCTAGATATTTCATAAGAACTTTAGGTGACAAAATCTAATGTTAATGATTTTAGCAAATTATGAAATTAAATGCTCAGAAAGCATGCATAAAAGTGTAGGGTGGACAAACTTGAGCTGGTCATGAAATTTCAGTCTGAGAAATATGTTTTCTGTCTGGGAGACAGATTTTCTTTTTCAAATTATTCACTCTCCAGAGTATAGAATCATAACAACAAGAGCTGAAGGAAAACTACTTAATCATCTTGCCTCTTGTCCCCCCAGAGGATAATTTTTCTGAATGCTTCTCAACCCTCCCCTCTTTCCCCTCCAAACCTCCTTATTTGAAATTTCATTTTAATTGTCTAAGGCCTAGGAGGCGGAAATCAGGAGAAGTAATGGAGCTTCTGTGACATCTTAATATAGTCTCATGAGTCCTAGTTAAATTACAACAGTGCTATAATCTATCCCCTGGAAAATAGAGCATAGGACTGATGTAAAGATGTGTTTGCATAAGAATCAAATGTTTTTGCATTTTGTATGTTAATTTTGTAAGCTAAAAGTTAATTTTTCACGGTGTATAAAATTACCCAGTGGAGCAGGAACATCACCTATAAAATTCTTCCAAATATGTATGGATGTGGTTGAGAAAGAACCATATTTCAGAGCCTTTGAATTATGTAACATACATCATCGACAAACCTATTCATATTTGTTCCAGTGTGCAAAGCTAATCAATTGTACTACGGGACCTGAAGATGCCTTTGAAACCTGGCTGATTGATGTGTGTTAATATGTGTATCTCTTGGGGATACCCCTCTATGGAATTTAAAAATCGAGACCCACTATGTAATTCTTTGGCTAATTTCAAAACATACTGGGCTCACATCCAAGAGAAACTGTATTGTGGAATCACAAAAGTTTGGATGTCTCCAATTCCCACAAATGAAAAATGAGTACTTTCTTGATGTGATGGAATTTGGACCTGCTTGTCCTCAGATATCTCATAGGACAAAAACATCAGCAAACGCCTGAGGAAAGAGGGTAAATTTACTTTTATGCTCTGAGCTCTTGAAGGTTTGGGTAGTCATTGACAAAATCAGTTTTCTCTGTCAGTGAAATTTGGGAGGAATTGAGGTTTTCAGGGTACAATGTATGAACTAGGTCTATAGCAGGAAACTGAGTTTCCTGCAATGCAGCATTCTGGCCTGACATTCTAATTTATCTCTCATTTACTATTTCCTCTATGAATTATCTTTGATACTCTCAGTGAATGCTGTTATCAACAATTAAACTTAATAAAAACAGTGCCAAAATAGTTTTATATGCAGCCAGTTTACAGAACAAAATACCCTATCTGTTTTCATTGAGGATTTGATGTGATGTGGAAAAGTCTTCAGACTTCACTGATGATTTTATGTCTTTTCATTCTTAAATAAAGAGAGAACAAAAATGCAGAAATATTTACTCCATTAAGTCTAAAAATACTTCTTTTTTGGGCATATATTTTTGTAAGATTGTTGTGGAACAACAAGGCAAGACCACTTTTGCTCTCCATCTCAGTATCTGCACCTTGAAGAAGTGACTCAGTTTTAAAAAAGTTTTCTAATCAGAGTGAGAGATCATGATTCAAGATGCTGGTTGAAAAAGGCTGGTTGAATCAGGATCTTATTACTGTCTTTTAAACCTCAAACAATCTTTCAATCTGCTTAGTTTGTTTTAATGATAGTTGTAATTATTTTATGTTTTTCTAAATTCAGTATCTGTCTTAATTACCTTAGATGTGCTCAGACATGCTATATATGTTTTAGGCATGGTGCAATTTGACACTTTGGAAAGTTGAAAACAGGATGGCCAGTTGTCAAAAACATAGTTCCTGTGGTCCTCTCCAGATAGTTACAGGAACCAGGATGGGGCAGCCATCAGCATTTCAGCAACAGAGCATTTTAGTTCGTAAAAATAACTTTGAATAATGGAGAATGTATCTCCACTATTGTCTGCTTCCTAACTGTTATCTGGAAGGTTGCAAATTTACAGACCTAATTATATGCATAATATGTGAGTGTATCTATTTATATATACACATATATATTTTATTTTTATATATATATATGTACATACACACACATATAATATAAATGTATATACAATACATATTACCTTTATCTCTCCCCATGGCCATTTTGTTTCTATTCAGGTAGTTTTCTCTAATTTATGAATGCTTTCATTGTTTTTCTTACTTATTCAGTTATAGTTATTCTTTAGAAGTCTTCAAATATACCAAAACATATTATCTTAGCATATATTATAGTGCAGAATTTATATTTTGTGAGGCCAAAATCACAAAATAGCTGCGAAGATAAAATAGCAATGATAATGTATGGTGATTTCTTATTTACCAGATTTGTCTTCCATGGTCCTGAAGAGTATCTCCTTAAAGCTGGTCTGAATTGACCATCTCCACCTTTTGTTTAGCAGCATGCCTTTCCACACATTTGCTTATGACGTCTGTTTACATAAACTATCAACCGTGCATCACCATGGCCTTGAACCAATCTGCCTTTTCAAAGTTTTCTTCATCTATCTCTTTCATCATGCCACAAAAAATTTATTTTAGAGTATAATTTACTGGTAGTCTGGAGTCTTCATCATGTCCTTAAAAAAATTTTGCCATCTGGGTTTGAGATGCGACGCTATGCTTTTGCTTTATCAGGTCAAAATTTTACTGTGGTCAGATTTACTTTTATTTTTATAACTGACATAAGAAAATAAAAGAGCAGAATAACCTGAAAAGACCAAATCATGCAATAGCGTTATGAACAAAGCCATCAAGAAAAAGCTCTGACAAAACATTGATTCTAAGTGAGAGCCAAAGCAAATGTCAGAACACTTGAACACTTTGTACATTTGTATTTTATTTGTACAGGCTTTGGTAATCCTCCAGATCACAGAATCACGGAATATATGCTGAGTTGGAAGAGACCCATAAGGATCATTGAGTCCAATTCCTGGCCCTGCACAGCACCATCCCCAAGAAGCACTCCATGTGCCTGAGAACATTGTCCAAACACTTCTTGAGCTCTCTCAGGCTGGTTCTGTGACCACTTCCCTGGGGATCCTGTTCCAAAGCCCAACCACCCTCTGGGTGAAGAACTTTTTCCTAAAATCCAACCTAAACCTCCCCTGACACAACTTCAGGCCATTCCCTTGGGTTCTGTCATTGGTCACCACAGAGAAGAGATCAGTGCCTGCCCCTTCTCTTCCCCTCATGAGGAAGTTGTAACTGCAGTGAAGTCTTCATCAGTCTCCTCTTCTCCGGGCTGAACAGATCAAACTTTCATAGTTTGTTCAAATCCTGAACTGCCTAGTGTGTAACTCTGAAGTTTCTCGTAGCCTGTTATTTTCTGATCTCTCATGCTAGATAGATATAACAAAGCCTCTCCAGGCCTGCTCTCCAAGGAAACTCAGACCATCCTAGGCCCAAAATGTGTAAACCAAAAGCTTCTGAAAGGGGGGAAAAGCTTGGGGAAATTACATAACTAACTGAAGCTTTAATTGGAGAATTTATGCTGATATGCAAATGAACCAGACTTACAAAAGTGTGCAGAACTCGTGACCTGTCGTCCATCTCGGTGTCCATCTTGGCAGTAGCCTCTGGCTCGCCAGGGAGTACCTTTGAAGGCCTTTCAAATAAATGTTTACCTTTATTCTCTTTTAATTGTCTAGTCTCTGTTTTTAGGTGGCCTCTAAAGGCATCAGTTGGTTTAGCCTCCTGAATTTCAATAGAAGTGAAAATATGGGAGCATGGGTGGTCAAGGCTACAGAATATGAAAACTGAATGGTCAAGGCAGACTCATACAGTGAGTATACTCTATTTTGCATTATAAAGGATGGGAAGAAACTTTTTTTTGCTACATTGGTATCTATGGAGGTGTCTGAGTTTAAAAAACATTCTGTATACCTGAACTCTGTAGAAGCCATCTCTTGTTAAAGGGTGGTTAGTTCAGATGCCAAATTTGCTGAGTTTGAGTTTATTGATGTTCAGGTTGTCAACAGAATTAATCTTACCTGGGGTCAGTAAGAATTATTTTGATGCAATTACGAGTAACCTAGCTGTAAAGCCCCAAAATAACAATGCTGACAATATGAGGTGTAGCAGTGTTAGATTAGATTAGTCTGTTAATTCACCACTTCATCCTGCAGAATAACTTCTATTTCTTTTCATGTCTTCTAATGGCCTGTTTGCATGTCTGCATCTCCTCTGCACTAAATTCTTCTTGAAAAGGGAAGAAAAGCTAAAGCTGCATTTAAGTATTCATTTGAAAATGACATTTCTTCAGGGAAATTGATTATAATGAACAATGTTTACTAAAAGCTCTTAATATAATTGGTTACACACAAACAAATGGAGAAGTTCCTAGCTGTACTCAGCTTGGAGCTCATTTTCTAGCCTATAGCTCTTTAACAGTAGGGGTTGTAATAAAAGATCAGTCAAATAACTACCATTGGCTTGTATCTCTCACTAGATGCAGTGTGAAATGTCTGTTTTGAGGCAGGAAATATCTTTCTTTTCATGAGTAAAAACTCTGCATTTTCTTTTTGTTTAACATTTTTGTTAAAGCAGTAGGCATCACACTACAACAGTTACATACATACAGTTAGTATGTCACTCATTTCCAGTGTCAAAAGCCACTCAGTGTTCAGATGTTTGTAAACTGGAAATAGGTATTTGATAATCAGCAAAAGTGATATCTCTGTGAGTTAGCTGATGACTAGTGTTGGTTACAAACTACATTGTTTAGAGGGGAAATAATAATTTCTACTTAGGGACAATAAGAAAGTCAGCTTTATGTAATTGCTGTGATACAATAGTGTGTTGTTAAGGCAGCATGTGCATATAGTATTATACATAAGTATATATGTATTGGTATGTATTAATGTATGTGTGTTTGTGTACAAACAATACCTTAGGACTGTGTATTTGGACAGCACGTACCTGTGTGGTGTGTTGCCTATGTTGTTCTTTCAGTTAACTGGCATGTAAAAGCTGATAAGGTAAAAAACCCCAATCTCTACCTTAACCTAATTAAATCACAAAATCCCTTAATTGGAACAGACAACTCAGAAACATATTTACAAACAAGCACTTACAACTTACCTTTGTTTTGTTATATTCACTCGCTGGGTTTCCTTTCCTTTTTCTTTCCCTATTCTTTGAATAGACAAATTTTGCTTTATGGAGCAAAACTTTCTTTGAGGTCAGTGGAAGATCTCACTATGAGAATGACTGCAGAACTCTTTTGCTATCCATGACATTTTAATTCACTGGAGAGTGATTAGGCAGTAATGTTTTGTGTCTGCTTATAGGGTAAAGCTAGTTGTAGCCTTAGAGGTCTTTTTAGGTTGATGGCACTGAGGTTCTTGAATGACTCCTCTGAAATTAAAAAAACTCTAAATTTTAATTTAGAGCTCTACAAAGTCATAATAGCAGAATTCACAAGTGAGTCTCAGATTCCCAAAGTCACTAAGGTTGGAAAAGACCTCCAAAATCATCAAGTCCAACTTTTGACCAAATACCACCACTTCAATTAAGTGCCATGGTACTAAGCGCCATGTTCAGTTGTTTCTTGAACGCTTGCAGGCATGGTGACTTCACTACTTTCCTGGGAAGCCTTTTCCAATCCTTGACAACCTATCATGAAGAAATTAATCCTGATGTCCAACCTGAACCTCCTCTCATGCAGTTTGAGGCTATTTCCTCATCTTGACACTTTTCTCCTGGGAGAAGAGGCTAATCCCCACATGGCTGCACCCTCCTTTCAGGCAGTTGTAGAGCATCAAAAGGTCTTCCCTGAGCCTCCCTTCCTCCAGGCTAAACGACCCCAGGTCCTCCAACTTCTCCCCTTCTGACTTACTCTCTAGACCATTCATCAGCTCTGTTCTCCTTCTCTGGACACGCTTCAGCTCCTCAATGTCTTTAATGAACTGAGGGGCCCCGAACTGAACACAGGATTTGAGGTGCAACCTCACCAGTGCCGAGTACAGGGGGACAATCTCTGCCCTGGTCCTNNNNGACAATCTCTGCCCTGGTCCTGCTGGCCACACTATTTCTGATACAGGCCAGGTGCCATTTGCCTTCTTGGCCATCTGGGCACAGCTGGCTCATGTTCAGCTGCTGCTGCTCAGCACCCCCAGGTCCTTTTCTGTCAGGCATCTCTACAGATGCTCTACCTCCAGCCTGTAGAGCTGACTGGGGCTGTTGTGAACCAGAAGCAGGACCCAGCACTTGGCCTTGTTAAACCTCATACCACTGGCATCTGCCCATCAATCCAGCCTGTCTAGGTTGCTCTGCAAAGCCTTTCTACCCTCGAGAAAATCAACACTCACACCCAATTTGATGTCCTCCGTGAACTTACTGAGGATGCACTCAATCCCTTCATCCAGATCATTGATGAAGGTATTAATCATCTGGACAGTTTTTAACCCAATGAAGAGAGCCTCTGTCCAAGCCATGGCTGCCAGGAGCTTCTCCAGGAGAATGCTGTGTGAGACTGTATCAAAGGCTTTGCTGAAGTCCAGGGAGACAACATCCAAAGTCTTTCCCTTTTCCACAGGGTGTATCACTGAGTTATAAAAGGAGATCAGGTTTGTCAACTAGGACTTGCACTTCCTAAACCCACGCTAGTTGGGCGAGATCACCTGATCTTGCATTCTAGCAATCAATTCCTATAAAATCCTTCTACTTTTTTTAACTATTTGCAAATTTATCTGTCTTCCATATATTGTTGATATGATAAGTGCATTGAAACTATATGCTTACATCAGTTGATTTTTGGATGGTAAAATAACATTGAATTTAATTATGTAAGACAGAAACTGCCTGGGCCCTTTTCAGCATGACCAGAACTTTTGCTCTATGCCTGTTATGAGACAGGGCTGTAATGGCTGAACTTCAGCACAATATGCTGACATTCTTGCTGGTATCCTCATCTAGTTAGGAAATGGGCTAAATCATGTGGAGAAATCTCAGATGATTAGTGATAACTGAATAAACAAGGTTAACTCTGTTTTGCGCTTTTGCTTACTTGAAGATAAAATTTTTCTTCATGTATCAACTTGTTTTAGGCAGGTGATACAGTGTAGTGTTTTTTATTCTCAGCAGCATTTTAGTAGCTTTGCAATCTCTGAAGCAATGAGTTTCCATGGATACTAGCTTATTCCCCCCTGTTCCTAATCAAAAGTGTCATATGATCTGTATGCATTTGCTAGTGTTTGCATTTCATACATGACTATTTGTAAAGCCCTCTTTCAGACACAGATTGCGTTCAACAGAAGTGCAGAAACATGTTTTCCATCCTAGAAGCAAAACAAAGCAATTTCCTCAAGTGACAGAGGAAAACTGGATTATTACATTAACTGAGACCAATGAAACCTCTGGTATAAATGAAATCAAAATCTGTATCTAGTCGTCAGCTGACAGACTAAGCTTGGAAACCGTTCCTCCAGTACATTCTGATTGTTGTGGACTGAAAAGTGCTTTATTTTCTTCTTAGATCCTATCTGGTTTCCTCCAAGTACAGAATTACTGTACTTTGGATTATAACATCAGAGAGCTAGTGTTGTAAACTATTTGTAACAGTAAATTGTCATTAAAAAAATAAAAAGGCAACACACTCCCCCCTCCCCCCAATAAACCCACAACAAATTAGGCCTCTAAGCATCAGTTCTTGCTGTTAAGTTTGTATTTTTCTTTTGGATAGGGAAAAACCCACAGGATGTTTGAAAATGCTTTATTAAGAATGGAAACAAAAAATAATGCATTTTGTAATAGCAATTAATTAATATCTGTAGTTCTCCTATGATCAGAAATATCGGTTATCATTAGAAAATTTCAACTCACTAATATGAAGGCTGCCACAGCATGTTCTTTCTGACAAGAATGGGCAAAATTATTGATGAGAAGGTCACCGCTGCTCCTTAGGGAAGTCAGCTGTCCATTCTCAAACATTTCCATGTGTGTGCCAGTGCAGGTTTTCATGTGGCCATGTGAAAAGCCAGATTGATAAATTGATCTGACTTAGAAACAAGTTTGGGAAAAAAATAGATTTTGCATGGTGTTTTTCCGGTCTATCATGTTGTGATCTGGTGTGTTACTGTGCTGCCTAGCAGTGTATATGTCAAAAGGGAGAAAGAAGAGTGTGTGAGTCTTAGGTGGAAAAAATTCTGATATACTGCAAAATTCTAATGAGGTGACTATTGAAGTCTATATAGCAGCCTTCAGAAATAAAAGGCATCACACTGCACTTGAAAAAAAAAGCTGTTGTTTGCAAGCTAAAAAGAAAAAGACATGCTGTTATATTTGCAGATTCTAAGTTTAATAACAGAAACTGAAAGCATATAATCTCTCTCTGCATAGATAACATTACATGATGAGAAGACACTATCTACAATTATACAGACATGAATTGTTTGAACAAATATATTCTCACATTTTAGAGGTTTCTTGTCAGTTTTTTCCTCTTACACAAAAGCCATCACTGTAGCTTCATTATTTATATGTTTTTTTTTCCTCAGTGTTCTTCGTCTATAATTACTTTTTGGCAAGCATGTCACTACAGGTAGAAATATATCAAACACGCATATGGGCAGAGTCCTTTGTGACTTGCAAATATAAGTATTGTAATATTAATACATTTTTTGAATGTAAGCTCTGTTAAGGAATGATCTTTACAAACACACACATTTCTTTCTTTTTTAAACATCTCTATTTCCTTCATGTTGTCTGTTCATCAGTCAGAGCAGAATAGTAGTCCTCTCAGCTTCAGTGGATTATTTCCAAGCTTTGATTGGAAAGTGAACGCTCTTTGCTGAAATGTGAAGCCTGCCAAGGCTTCACGTAGTTAGACTGTTCTGTTCAGAATTTGCTGGTTGTCCATGCAAGTGAAAGAGCATATTGATCAGCACAGACACAGGGGGAGGAAACTTCAGCATGAGAAGAGTATGTAATGGGAAATCCTTGATTTATTGTTTTTTCTAGGGTGAAGAGGGAAAGATACATACCTACATACATATAAAAAAATCTCTTGTTTATTTGAATCCAGTGTGAATTTACTTGTCTGCAAACTGATTTGCAGTATTTGGTGGTTGTTTCCATTAGAGGAGAATCTACATAATTTTGCCCTTCTTTCAAAAAACAGAAAGGTGCATGTATGTTGAACACATGAGCAAAAAGCTTGTCTTGCTTATGTTTGAAAAATAGAAACTTGAAATTCTTAGATGAAATGGACAGCAGCAACTAAATATGAAAAAATAAAGCTTCTTTCAATAGTATACAGTAACGTAGCACTGGGCTTAATAACTACCCTTGTTTGGGTTTTTTTTCCGTGTTAATCTTGAACGTCAGAGATTGTGTGAAAAATTAGAGAAACTCTACAGAACAATATATTGAAACCCCTTCAAACAGCTATTTTTTATCTGGTCTCCAAACTGTGATGACTCTCACTTTTTCTGTGTGTGGCATGCCTAGTGTCCTGGTTTGAGACAAATTTGGAGG
>VWZQ01007107.1:19597-60332 GCA_013397015.1 Myiagra hebetior
TCATGTCTGGGCATAGAGCAGGCAATAGGAGATGCAGCATCGTAAAGTCGCCCCAAGACACCTAGGAAAGATTAGCAAGTTTATTTCTGCCCTGGGGTGACGTTATGAAACCGCTTTATTCCTTAACCATCCACTTAATGCCCAAGGACAGTTTGCCTTTAAGANCTTTCAGAGTTCTTTGTAGGGGATGGCTCCGCTCTCTCCAGAGCTAGGGTGTGGCTTGGGGCCCTCCAGGCCAGGGTGTAAGGCTTCCCAGTGATGTTCTGGTGTTGCTGACCAGTCCAGAAGAGAAGAAGACATCAAAGTCCCAGGAAAATCCTTGCTTCAGCTAACAAACAAGAAGCCTGCTAAGAACTGAAAAGAATGCAACCCTCTTCGCTGCTGTGGAGAACTGAGAGCTGAGGAGAAGAGCAAGCAAGGTATCTATGTTTTTGAACACAGCTGCTGAAGAATTCCACTGCCTTCCCTGCATCCCCTCCCCCGCTCAGGTCTGCCTTGAAGACACAGAAAGGCACATGATTCATGTCTGGGCATAGAGCAGGCAATAGGAGATGCAGCATCGTAAAGTCGCCCCAAGACACCTAGGAAAGATTAGCAAGTTTATTTCTGCCCTGGGGTGACGTTATGAAACCGCTTTATTCCTTAACCATCCACTTAATGCCCAAGGACAGTTTGCCTTTAAGATGGACCCGGGTGTGGGTTGGTTGAACACTGAACAAGAGCTCGGCCCAACAGTTCAGGGGCTTTGGGGTCTCAGCAGGGTTTGGGAGGGAGTGCACCGGGAGCGCTGTGCTGCTTTTTGGGTTTCTTTTGTGTTCTGGCTAGCTGGAAAAAAGTTCTGTTGGATTTTCTTGTTCTTTTTCCCTTCCCTCCCCTTGCCTCACTTCCTCCCTTCCCTCCTCGCTGGTCCGGCGAGCCTGCGGGTGGCCCCAACGGGCCCGTGGGGTGGCCCTGGCTTGTCCGAGCCCACGTCTCTGTTCTCTCTCTGGGAAGCTGTTGTATTTTGAGGTTTTTTTACCCCCTGTTCTACCCTGGTTTGTTTGGTGTTAATAAACATTTGTTTTTTTTCCACTTTCACTTGCTGTGACCCATTTGTCTTATTGGTGGAGGAAAAGGGGAGTCCCTTTTCCCTCTGGAGGAGACACTCATTCCAGAGTGTTTCCTCCTGAAGTTTTGTCTCCAAAACTGAGACAATTTCAAATGCTACACTTAAAATAAATGTTTTCAGAACTCCCTAAGAAACTGTAGAACTTGCAAAAATACTCAATGAATGGAAAGGCATGGGTATACTAAATCTATTCCTGTCATCTAGGAAATTTTGAAAATTCATAGTTTTTTTACCTGAATAGAAAGATCCTTTAGTCTCAAGATTTTTCTCAAATTTCATATTTGAACTCAGGTGTTAATCTATAGTTTCATAACAGAAAATAAAAGAACTGATATCAAAATGCTGAAACAATGGGGACAATGGATAGAAGAGCAATGGAGTATTTGGTTTTGTTTTTATTTTTCTTAGACTTAAACTTTTATTGTACAATTTCCATTTTGTATTCCATGGATACTTCTGGTAGCTGAAAATAGCAAAGAAATCTTCTTGATTTCAGTCAGTAATGCCTGCTGAGCCTTGTCTTTCCATCAGTAAGTATTCTACAATGTTTTTGAAAGGTCACATCAGATTATCTTGTCTTCATTGTTTCCCAAACAAGTTTACCTCTTACATCAGCTTTAGACTTAGTCAATGGCACTGACTTCAAATAATTTCCCTTTTTGCCCATCACAAGGGTTTGAAACCTTCCAGGCAAGAGCCATTTCTACAGGGGAACATATTTTGTTCTTACCAGGTTTAAATTGCTGAAGTTTCAAGCAGAGCTCTGAAGAAGACTGATGATTCACTCTAGTTCTCATTTTTTCACTGAAATTCTAGAGCTGAGTGAAAAACTCTTAAGTTATGCCGAATGTCGGAGACATAATGGACAAAGTGGATTGTGATTAGGACAGTAGCCTGAACCCAGCTGTAGTAAAGTAAAAAAGGCATGTATGATTTAATATATATAGAACTTTTTTCACTGAACCCTGAATTTCAGTCTTATTGTAGTTGCTTGTGGGAATTCTTGAGACTTGAAAAAAAATGCCTATCCTTAGCCAAATACCAGAAGTTGCTCAGGTGAGGAAAGCTGCTGCTTGACTTGTAGGATCCGTACCAAGATGTTATTATATCAGAATATTTCATCTCCCTATGTTTCCATTGAGAAGGCAAGGCAAGGAGCTTCTTTTGCACTGAATAAAGAGAAGAAGGAAAGGAACTAGGTGGATATCAGAACCCTTTTCAATTCTATAATTCTTCAGGTAATCAGATGCTTTTGTACTTTCTTTCTCTACAGTGAAGATTTTAGAGGAAATTTTTTGTCAGTGATAAAGAATGAAATATGTTTTCATTACCAAAACAAGTGTTTTATTTAAGTTACTTGTTAAGTAACTGGAAAGATTTAGTCTCTTGTAATTCCTGGGAATCCTAATCAAAGGATAAAGGACAGAATTTGTATAAATAATAAAAAATTTTAAAAACCCAAAGGAACCCTCCCTATTAATTCTTTCATGTAAGCATGGAACACTGTCCTTGCTCTGAGAGAAACAGGTGAAAGGACTATTAAGAAAAAGAAAGAAAAAGAGGAGAGGGATTGTATGAAAGTTGAGGGCATAGTTAATGTTTGATAAATTTATGCTGAAATCCCTCTCTGGCAGATAAGGTTAGAAATGGAGGTTAACAAAGTTGAATCAAGCAGATTTAATCTCTCTTTCTGTCCATGCATATTCAGATCAGGACTGACCAGTGTCAATAGAATTACAAATATTTTTTTCTTAAATGCTGAGGGGTTTAAGAATATCAGGTGTTTCTAAGCAGATTCCCTGCTTCATTCCCTGCAGAACGGGCCAGTCATTTGTTTCTCAAAGGGATCTCATAGAAGCTTTTCCTCAGCTAAGAGCTGCTGAGTCTATTAAGAGAACAGTTTTCTGAGAAGAGTGATTATTATGTGGGTGTATTTAATAAACAGGGGGAATATAAACTGTCAAATTTCATTAGCTGATCAGTATTCTATTTCGATTAGTGTTCTTATGCATCACTTGTGAAAGAGAAAAAAAATGTGTTGCATATTGTTGCTCATGTTGTGTTGGAGTCACTTTCCTTTAAAACAAGACAATGGAAATGTAACACTCAAGAGTTTAGAAAAGTGGAAGTCTTAAGTAAGGAACCACTACTCCTGTTCCGGACTTCCTCATCTGAGTCAAGTCAGGTTTTACTGTATTTAAGGACTTAACTCCCAGTAAAATCAAATTAAATCAAGCACCTTTGAAAAAATCCTTTTCCTAATCCTGAGCTTATTCCATTTTCTTATCACTAAGAGATAAGCATTATGGAGTGAAAGTTTTATGAGGAGAGGAACATATTTAGATTGGTGCTCAAAAGCAAAGAGATCAATTGCTCTTCATAGCTTACAAAAACAGGTGATACTTAGCAAAAATTTTTGACACAAGCTGTGACATAAACAAGAATGTAAATTATTTTATCACTTGAAATATGTGTGAAAGAGAGTGATATTTTTTTCTCTGCATCTCAAAGTATTCGTCTGCCACAAGGTTTAAAGCCAGTTTAAGAGGTTGATAAGGAAAAGCTGTATCTCACTAACTACTGAATAGATTGCTTTATTAGCATAGATAAAAATCACCTGTTCAAAAAGCCAGTTTCATAACCAAGTAAGAGGACTGCTACACCCAATGCTAGTGAGAGAAAAGGTCTGCTTGCAATCTTTCTAAGAGGGAAACTGTCAATACTTTGCTTTAGAAGATACCAAGCAGAGAAACTGGAAGAACTGCTGCTTGTGGAATACAGGTTAGCAGCTGATGCCATGACTCATAACATGTAGCTCTGGTATAGTTTCTGTAACGAGGTTTTTGCCTGTAGATGTGAGATAATTTTTTTAAAAGTTTTGTGGCTGACACAGTAGGTAATTCTTACAATTTAGGTTATGTTCTTAAACCCTCCTTTTTGCCCTGTATGCTTTCCTAGTTACTAACAGCAGTTCCATACTAGTGGCTCATCTTTTCCAACATAGTTTTCTGTTGGTGTAGTCTCAGTTCTTAGAAAGGGCAATACTTCAGCATCTATGTGCCTTCTGTGGAATAGGAAACAGATCTACAAGCAAAACAGTTACACACATAGCAGCTTCATTTCTAGATCCTGTGTTAATTTAAGGAACGAAGAGTGAAGGAACACAGCTGTAGAATGACCTTTAACTTTTAATCTATTGCATTAATTTACCATGGAGGATTTATCTTTGTAATTTTTTTTCCCCATTGTTTGAACTCTATGCATTCTCTTGTCTAATGACTACTGTAAAGTACTTAGGAAGCTACTAGGTCACTGAATAAAGGGCTGCAAATGTTCGGATGACTACCCATCACTATTTTGCTCCTGTGGTATTAAAATCCACAGGATATTTTGTCCAACATCATACTGGTTAAGAATACACAGAAATTAGGGAAATAGCATTGGTTATAAATTGATTAAAGAAGGAAATACCACTGGAAGATGAAAAGTTTCTCTGCGGTGTTTTTAACTTAAAGCTGTTTCTCCACATACGAGTTTCTGATTATCCTAGGGGAAAAGAAACTCCATATGTATTTTAAAATTAATTGGTTCAATGATTTTATTCAGTGATCACTTTAAGCCAAGATCATGCTTTTCTTTACACTGAATTCATAAATAATTCTGGTAAATCCACAGGCTGTCTCCCTCCGTTGTCCCCTCACTTTTCTACTAGTTAAAATCCTATGTTGCCGATTGTAGTTTAAGTCATAATACAAGAGACAACAAAGTATGTATGTGAGCAGTGTTTGCTTATATATGCATATTCTAAAAATAGTCTGTAAAATAGCGATGATCAGTTGACTTGTGCCTCTTATTATGAATTTGGCAAAGTCATCAGTCACCAAGAATTTTGCCAAGGGTCCAAATGAAATAAACCTTTCAGTTATTAAAATTACCTCAGTTTTTAATGTTGGCATTTGTATTGTTCTTCTCAAAGTACTCCTAGATTAATTTATAGCTGGGAAGAGATTGAATGGCATATCTTGAGGTTGAATAAATATCTTGAGGTTTTAAAAAATCTTCATTAATATATTAATAAAAAAAAAAAAGCTACACAAATAAAACCTAGAAGACTTAAAATAATAAAAAAATATCAGTTTAGTAGCTTTGCTGCAGGTTAGTAAAATAACATCCTGTGAAAACACTCAGACTTGTTTTATGATGAATAAAGAGGTGGAGACAACTGAGAAATTAATGAACACCCATATATACTTAAATGAACAAAAGCATTCAGATAACATTATTTCTTTAAGCTGTTTCCTTAATACCATCCCTCCAGCTCTCCTGCTTTGACTGATTTATTGTCAGAACAACCCTAAGAATAGTTTTGCTTGGAATTCTGGCCAAATTACAATCTGATAAGTCCCCTGAATGAACTTGAGATCTGCCTTGGATCCTGATGTGACATTGTGCTGCAGTTCACTTGGCACATTGCTTGTACTGATTTTCAGGAGGAAGTCTAGCAGCTGACATGCATCTAGATCTTTGGTGGGGAACATTTTCTAGAAGCAATGGAAATCTTGAGAAATATTAACAGTTTGTTGGTGGTAGATTGGTTTTTCATTTATATCATTAAGTAAGGCGTTAAAACCAGTGTGAGACTTTCACTGACAAGTGTGCTTCTTCTGACAAGAGAACTGTTTCATAGCTTACTTTATCTCCTATATCACCTCTGTGTGAGTGGAATTTCTTTACCAGCTGGAAGAAATAAAATAAACACACTAATTATAACATATTGTGCAGGTAACAACACACTAAAATAATGTTGCAAGATCATTAATGCTGTGTAGAGGAAGTGTTATCACCCAATTCATTCTGATATTAGAGTGTCTGCTACAGAGATGCTGCATACCTACAGAAATGCTAATACTGCCTGAAGCCAAATGGATATTTTAAGTGGCTGTCAGATCAATATATTGAACTGCTCAATTAGATGACCTCATCAGCCCAGTAAGGATAAAATTAAAGTGTCACTGCAGGTGACTATATCTCTTTCAACAATAGGAGCAGAATGTTCCTGTTGTTAAGAGTCTTTGCAAATATTTATAACCTGTAATCCTGTATTACATGAGTCAGATCTTGCCACTGTGGTTAAAACAATTAACATGTATGTTCTTGCTAATATTCAAGTTGTACTTCTGCTATTTTGAAAGGTTCTTTCGGTTCAGTGTGTTTGAGCAATCTCTGCCTTCAGCTCTGCTTCACAGATTTTGGTCAGAAGATGAGTTTGAGGAAATTTCTCAGCATTATTTACCCTTAGCCAAAAATCTACAAAACTTACCTTGTCTACGTCTGCCATATCCAGATGCAAATATTTCTTTTTTATTATACCCTTTTCTTGTTGCACAGAAATTTGGGCCTAATCAATGGATGTACAGAGTTGCTGGTGCTGTCAGATTTTTGACAACACTTCTCTGAGAGTTACAGATTCATCATATTATTTCAAGTTGTTTAAATTTTAAATGTAAGAATTTTAATGAGTTAGTATTGTTACACCAACTATTAAGATCATGCTCCCCCATCTGTTGCCAGTTAATGTGTTTTAAGGTAAAATCAAAAGATGGAAGATCCAGGTAAAATTGGATTTTACTATTGTTTTGCAGATAGCACTGCAAAATAAAATAATTGAAAATTTTAAATTTAGTATTTTAGGGAGATGAAAGACAGAAGATGGACTCTGATAATAAACACTTCCATGGGAGAAAAAATGTATAGGATAATTACATACTGAAATATTTTTTATATTCTTTAACGTTTTCCTATGTGCTCTATTTTTACATACTGTATATAATACAGTATGTTTTCATATATACTAAAATAAATAACATATATTTTGTATTTAGTAAAATATAAAAGCATTTTATGTTCTTAAATAATTTTTATATTTTTCCATGATCCATTAATATATTTTTCTCATTTTCTAAAATTATAAACACCAGGAAGAAATTCTTACTTATTGCATGAATTCTATAAAAATTTCAAAAAGTGGAATAGTAAATTGTCAGTAAATAATTTTTTGCATATGAAATGCAGGGCTCTTATGGTTGATTTAAATTATTTGTATTATGTATTATTTACTACAAATTTGTATTTGTTTCATGTGTATCAATTATAAGTATTATAATGACAAAAGGAGCATTAGTAAGAGCTGCTAATATTGGGGGTAGCAGAATCTGCAAGTAGTTGTGTGTAAAGATTTTATTGTGTACCTTTTTCTGGGAAGAGAGTTGTTGAAGATATCTTTTGGCTTATTGTAGTATTGCTTACAGATTAAAAGCAGGTCTAAATAAACTCTTTAAGAAGAGTGAATCAAAAGTAAAGGAGAACTGCACAATGATTTCTCAAAAGACTTGTAAATATTTAGTACTTAAGATACATCAGGTTTAGCCTGGATTTCAGATTGGAGTCCCCAGAAACAGCTACAGCAGTGTGAGCAGGAAAACAGAAGTGTCATTATGATATATTTTTAAGCCTCCCAGAAGGAGGATCAGCTTGTAGTTCAGGATTGGCTTGGTAGACAGAGATTTATTCCCAGCTTTGCCTTAAACTTCTTATGTAATCTAAAATGTTCTGTGGGGGACAGCTTTTTATCAGCGGAGTTTATTACACATGAATACTCAACATTGGAGACATTCAAAACTAAGATTCATCTAAAATACTGGCTTTTGCCTGTTCATTTCCTGTTTAAAATAATCCTGTGTTAAAAGAAATTTATGGATATCACAGAAATGCAAATCCTCTATTTATTCTATTTGATTGAACATCATATTTAACCAAAATGTAGGGGTTTGAATTCTGAAAACACTGCTAGCCAAGGTTTGTTTTTCTTTCAGGATTTATTTTCCATCTTCTTCATCATTCGATGGGTTACCTTCCCATATATCTTTTTTCTTCTGACCTACTTTCTTTTAAAGCAGTGAATTTTGCCCAAGATTTCAGATTCTCAGGGCAAAGCCATAGGAGGGGCTCTGAGCAATCTAAAAATCTTTGGGCCTCTTCATTCTTCATGCACAACCATCCTTTAAAAGTTTGAAAAGTATCAAATTTTATTGTTTCCCTTGTGCGGATGTTTTTTATCTAAGTAGTAAATTTTGTATTTTTTTCTGGATGGATCAGATGTATTGCACAGTTATATGTGAATGTGTAACATCTAAAACTAGATCTGGCGCTTAACCACAAATGTTGGATGCAAACTTTATACTGTTTGTCAACACATTGTGAAACCTACTTCAACCATGGGTATGAAATCATCAATCCTGAGTCTTTGTACAGAGCATCTAAAAAATCAGAGTAGTCAAGACTGGGCAGGCAGAATGAAAGGGAAGTCCGGCATAAGGTAAGAGTAGCAAGCTGCAAACCCCTGGGTCTTGCCTCTGCTGTTCACATAGACGAAATCTTCTCTTTCATGCAGAAGAATCAAAGAGAACTGTGAGGAAATAAAAATAATCTGGACTTTGTGGAGAATGCAACTTTATGAAAGAGCCCAGAGGAGGCCACCAAGTCGATTAGAGGGATGGAGCAGCTTTCCTAAGAGAGAAGGCTAAGAGAATAGGTATTGCTCAGACTGGAATGGAAAAGGCTTTATGGTGGCCTAATTGCAGCTTTCCAGTAGCTGAAGGGACCCTACAGGAAAGATGGAGAGAGACTATTTACAAGGGCATGGTCAGGATAAGGGGTAATGTCTTGTGGTGGTTTCAGGTCAAATTATGCATTACTCACTGATTTTCTTTCTGTGAGATAAGCATTAGGAGAAAGCAAAACAGGCACAAAACTTAAAGAATATAAAGAAGTTTGTAAACAGACCTAAAAGAAAGAAAGGAAAAAAAATAATCAGAATAAACTTTTAGAACCCTTTTCTTCTCCCACTTTTCTCCCCTCTTTCAATCAGTGTTGCAGTTCTTGAAAAAGAAAAAAAAGGGTCCTCCTCTGTTTTACTTGGTTTCCAAACTGCCACTCTCTGTAGAATCTGTTGTGGTGCAAAACATCTCTTCTATGAAACCTCACAAGGGGTTATTAATCTTTTTTAAAGATGAGTCATTTTGGCCTGAACACAAAGGCTTACTTTGCCACCAGGTTTTAAAAGCCTCTCACTGCTTTCGTATATAGCCTGACATAGACATTCTTCATACCCTTTACAGGCTACATGTGGATTGTCCATCCCCCCATGTACTTCAAAAGGATTAAAGAGACAAACTGTTTGTGATATTACAGTTTCATACCATGGCAATGCAAGGAGTTTTTAAGCTATGCGTGAGAAACCTGGCACTGCCCTCTTCTCTCTTCTGAAGCCATTTTAGCTCCATCCCTCGTGACTCACTTTCCCTTTCTCTCTGACTTTAAGGTCGCCATGTTGAAGAGTGTTACTCTTCAGGCTCCATGGTGGAGAGAATCCCTGCTTTCCCTGTGCGGCCGGCTACACAGTGTTGTGATAAATAGAGGCTGTAATATTGGCTTTCTGCAAATATTAAAATAAGTAATGTTAAAAGTAGAGGCTTTGTCACAAATAAATGTTATATATATATATAAGCTTTATTACAAAATAGATGCTACTTAAGGTAGCTTNTGCTCTGAGGTATCCCCGCTCTCTCCTGTCCTGGCATCGAGCTGGAACGGGAAAAACCCCAAAATCCCGCTTTTCCATGCAGTTTAAATATGTACAATTGAGAGAAGCGTGATTGGTGTAAAAGGCTGTCTGTCAATTATGGATCAACCCACTACATGGCTATAAATTGAAAGACCGTAGGTTTAGATGAGATATTAGAAAAAAATTCTTTACTGTGGGTGTGATGAGGCACAGGAACAGGTTGGCTGGAGAATCTGGGGATGCTGAATCACTGGAAGTGTTCAAGGCCAGGTTGGATGGAGTTTTGAACAATCTGGTCTAGTCGAAGATGTCCCTGTCCATGGCAGCAGGTTTGGAACTAGATGATCTTAAAGGTGCCTTCCAACCCAGGCCATTCTATGGTTCTATTATATATTGTGATAGATTCTGTTTTCCCTAGGGTACATTAACATGTGTTACCTAGCATATTGTGCCAGTTGAAGTTAACACAATAGACCTAGCAACTTCCTTTTGCTTGAGATACAGTTGGAAAAAAAAAAAAGAAAGAAAGGTGTGATTTCTCCCTTTTTCCTTCTCTGGAGTTCATTGGATAAAAGGAGACTGCTGTGCCTCCTTGTCAGTGGCAAAATCAAATAATCAGTTATGAGAAGTTCACTGACTTTTCCATAAATAGCAGGCAGAATATCACAATGTTTGTGACACAGCTGCATGCCACTCAAAAGCCCATTCAATGGAACAGAGCAGGGTTTGTTCTAAGCCTTAGCTGGAAAAATTCTATCACTGCAGTGACAGACAGACACCCCTTTGAATTTGGGAAGTTCATCTGTGCAGGCATCTTGATATTATTTAGTAGCCTTCTTCTCTGAAGGCCGAAGCTTCATTAAACCTTGCTAGTTCATTACTGGTGGAATTCCTCAATGACAAGTCTTGCAAACTGGAGGATTTTTCATTTTACTTTGATAGAAGGTGTATTTTTGTAAATTGAAGCAGACAGCAGTAGGACTTTGAAACAGAAACATAACCAGTATGCGTTGTGTGCATCCCCTGATATGAGAACCTGAGCTGTCTTCTCCCCTGGTGGGAGACCAGGTAAAAACCAACATTTTGTTAAAGCATAGATTAATCTTCTTAAGGAGTGAAAATGGCATACCTAACACAGCTGGTCATTATCTGTGAAGTAGGTGTTCTTGTTTATAAGTGTGGTTATTCCATAGAAATAAAATATGGACCAGAATATTAAAAAAGAATCCATTATATTTTTCTTATATCTGAAGGTTGTTACTCTTAGCACTATCTATTTAGATACTATCCATAATACTCTCCAAAAAACCAAAATAACATGTGAGCAAATGAAGTCATTTCTGCAGATGTCAAGGAACTCAGTCATTTATTTTCTCCACCACACCTTGTAATTTCCATGATTAACTCTTCTGCACTTTTCTGAAGGATGAGAAACAAATGCGTAAGTGAAATAATTTACTGCAGTTTGCCAAATTTTATATTTGGTACATTAGTTGGGATTTTTTTTCCAATTACACTGAAAACATATTTATCTTCCGTTTTGATGACTTACACAAAAAAAGAAAAGAAAGTCTGTATGAAAGAAAATGTAGTTCTAATGTCATGATATATATGGGTTACTTTTTCAAGATTTCATTTCTCAAGTAATTCAAGATGGGCATGTGTAACTTAGATCATTATGTTTTCCTAACTTAATTTAAATAAGCAATTATTAGGTTTTCTGAACTATTCATGGCTCTTGTTTCCAGATAATTAACTGTCACACATAGTTCAGATTCCTTTTATGCAAAATGTGTATGCTTAACCAGGAGTGCCTTAGGACATTTTCAAGATGAATACAAGCTTTTCATGCTTACATTTATCATTGATAAGTAAGTTACGGAGGCTCATGCTGTGAATGAGAGAATTAGATAAGTCTGTATAGGATCAGATAATACTGATATTTGTAACTAACGATAAAATAGCCTGACAACAATCATTCATGCAGTACAAATATCCATAAGGCAAGATATTTTCAACAATATTTAACTAGAAATTCTTGGCAGGACTTCTCCTTAAGGGAAAAAAAATCAAAACAACACCAAATCTTTCAAATAATTCTCTCTTAGTAGCATGCAGGTTTTGAGCGGTGCTTGAGGGAAACAGAGGCAATAACGAAGTTACAGATTTCATTATTGTGACTGTTTGTCCCTTTAAGAAAAGAAAATAAAAAATAGTTGACTTCTCTTGCCTGGGGTCTTGAACCTCTCACTGACAGATGATAAAGCTGAGGTTACGCAAAAATATGAGTCATTTAAGTGTAGGTGAAGCAGAAATAAGAAAATAGTTTCATATAACCATGGCACTGAAACATTTTTTAGTTTGTTCTGTAGTTTCCAGCAGGTGCAATTTGCCACTTCAGTTCTAAGCTGGTATAATTGAAATGGATAGAATCATACTGATAAAAATAGCAATGACTGTATTGTCAGTTATATGCAGTCTTCTTAAAACTTCTTCAACTGTGAAAGTGATCTTTGAGAAAACTGTGCCTATGTTGTCTATTTCATTTGAAAAGATGCTTGACAAAAAAGAAAACACTTACTGAAATTAAAACAGAGTTTCTGTCTTCAGGGCCTGTTGAAAAAAAATGAGGGAGGCTTTTCATTACACTATGTCTTATGCAAAAATATGCCAAGTAAGTTGGGTAGTGCTGGTAATTTGGCAGCTATGTGCTACCTGATACCCACTGTACCTGAATGATGGGATGGACATTTGAAATTCAAATTCAATTTTTAATTTGAGTGGATGTTAATGAATGTGTGGAATATTGATTTTATGCATCATTAATGCATCTTTAAAAATTATAGAAGATAAAAAGTAGTGGAAAACTGATACAATTTTTAGAAGGCAACATAGATCACATGCATTTTCCTACTGAAATAGAAGACAAAACATACAATTATTTGGTGTTCAAGCATAAGATACACACAGCAGGTTGCCTTGTTTTGATAATTTTTTACATTATTTTGCTATTTCAATTAATATTATGTGAACTTTCATGTTCAGCATCAGAAATAAACAACTAAACTGGGTTAAATTAAACGGACTATTGCAGCACACTTGGGTGAAATTCAAATTCCTATATAGCTGTGGTTCTAAAGCCTTTGCACCCAGAATCTCAAAGGGAGGGCATTAGACTGGATGGCAATGGTAGTCCCTGATGTGATAATAAAATGATACTTTGATAAATAGCTGTAGGAAATTAGTCCTACAGCCATGAGATAGGCCACGAGGTGTGTGGCTAAGAGATCACCGTTGGCATGAGATCATGCTGAGGAGGTGACAGGCTATCAGGTGGAGGCTGGATGACCTTTATCACTGCAATCAACCAGGGATGAGAGGGAAGGATGGTAAGGTGTAATGGTCCTGTTCAGTCCTTATGCAAGGCCCATAGTCTGTAAATCTGCTACTCTTTATACACCTGTTTTACACACAGATTGGCTTTCCCCACCCCCTTAATGATGGCAATGACAGAATGACTGGACTAGAGTCACATCTGCACTTCTCCCGAAAGTATAAATTGGCATCTAAAATTCTCAGTGATAGATAATGAGAATACAGCTACCTTAGAGACAAACTGATGGATTTGCTTCTCTCTCCTCTGCAAAGCAGGGGTGAGTCTTTGTTAAGATTTGTACCTCTGACCATGCTGAAGTGTACCAGGGAACACCTGCACATAGCACTATACATTTATGTTTTGCAGCCCTAGTGAATTTATTACCAGCAATATAAAAGAATCCGTAATCTGTTGTTCCAAAAAACTACACTGCTGATAAATCTGTGTTTGTGAAAGCTCTTACTGAACTTAACCAGATGTAGTGTTGAAATGGTTAACTGCAGTACTGGTGAATTTGTGATTGTGAATGAGAACAATCTAATGATGTAATCCACACTATTGTTGCACCTGGGAACACAACCAGAATTACAGTGCCGAACTGGTTATAATCAGGAATTAAGCCTAGTCACATCCAGCCCCTTTGATTTTTGAGGGCCAGCTGGAAAACAAGGTTTTGGAGGGTACATTCTGCCAAATTGTGGTACTCTTAACACAACAGTAGCCATACAGAATACTGCACTGAATCCTACATCCCAGATTCTAAAGGAAGACTGTGATTTTCATTGTCAACTTTCACACACAGTCTGTAGTCAGCTCCATATTGCCAGTCATGGCAGGATGTAAATTACATGCCTGCAGCACACTGAGCTGCTTTTCCAAGACAACGTTCCTGTTTACCTTTAACTGCCTTTGAGACCATGCATTTCTGATAGATTATATTTCTAGATGTTCCTTAGTGAGAGTGTCAGCATATTTTACTTTATTCTTGATCTAGGACCATTGAATAAGGATCATAGAACATGTTGCCTGATGAAAATGCATCTCTACACAACAGCAGCTCATTAAGAGAATATATGTGCATGTAATGCTTTTGCATCTATGTGTTGTTAATATAAGTCTAATTGTTACAATGTTTCTGGTATACTGTAAGATTTCATCAATTTGTTAGATTTTCTTCAGGTGACAGCTACATCTTCCCTTTAACCTTCATTTGAAAGCCAGAAAATATGACAGGACAGTAAAGAGACTTATTTTATGGGGCATACCATTTAAGAAATTTGGAGACCTCCACGTTCTAATCATAGATATTTTATTTGGCAAGAAATATTTGCAATTAGCACAGTCTTGGCATGAGTATGAACAGAAATGTTAACCTACATGCCATCTAAAAGAAGTATGAGTCATTATCCATAGGTCTAAATTCCCTTTATGATGCTGCTAGTAGATAAGAAAGAAAATACTTAGAGGCAGTTGTGGGAAATCAGGAATTTTTTAGCATGGTTTTGTTCAGAATGGAGAAGACAAGGCTTCAGGGAGAATTCATTGCATCCTTCTAGTACCTAAACAGGGCTTATAAAAAGGGAGGAGAGGGACTTTTTATACTGGGAGAGAGTGACAAGAAAATAGCGACAGTTTTAAACTGAAAAAGGGTGGGTTTAGAATAGGTGTTGGTAAGAAATTCTTCACTGTGAGGGTGGTGAGGCAGTGGGACAGGTTGCCCAGAGAGGTTGTGGATGTCCCATCCCTGGAAGTGTTCAAGGCTAGGTTGAATGAAGCTCTGGCAACCAGGTCTAGTGGAAGATGTCCCTGCCCAAAGCAAGAGTGTTGATATGAGATGATCTTTAGGATCCCTTCCAATCCAAATCATTCTATGATTTTATGACTTAAATTTTGCTTCTAGAAGTGATAGTTTAAAACTGGAGAAAGAACAGAAATCTATATGTGTAAAAGTAAGTGATTGCGTGGGTGTTAATGACTGTACAGCATAATTTTGTACAGCAGATTGCATGCACAATTTGAACTCCGAGCAGAAAATTGTACACTTAACTTCAAAACTGTACACCCCAGCCTAGAGGAAGCATATGTTTCATACATGTGTATATACTTTGCCATTTAGAACATACAGCTAATTTCAGTGCTCTTGCACTTTCTCTGTCAGATTATCTACTGAATAACATATTCCTGTCTGGGAGGAGATGCATGGTGTGCCGGTTTTGGCCAAAATCTAGCAATATATCCTCTGGGAGAAAGTCAGGTCACGACCACTCTTCCCCCCACCAGGTCTGGGAAAAAAATTCCTCAAAGGAAAAGTGAAGGAGATAAAACCTATTTATTAACAAACACACAGGAAAAGGATAATAATACTAAATAGTAAAACCCCTCACTATAACGAGAAAACCTGGGAAGAAATTAAGAGTCCTCTTGTAGGTGTGGTCCCTCCTTCTTGGAGCTGGCATGGGGGGTGGCCTTAGGCCCCCTCTGGGCCTGAAGAGAAGTTCTCCTGATGGGTTCTGATGTTGTTGAAACAGTCCAGAAGAGAAAAAAAAGGAAGAAAAAGACCCCCACCAAAGTCCTAGGAAACATGCCGGAGAAAAAGGGAAGAAAAAAAGAACCAAAGAAACTGACTGAAGAGACAGGCAAGGGTGCTCCCTCCGTGCTACCGCCACCGGAGAACGCAGAGGAGTCTCTACCTCTGTGTCCTTGGGAACTTGCTTTGAAAAGTTCATTTGTTTTTTCCTCCCCTCTAAAGCTCAGTTTAAATGCACAAAACTAATTTTTTGGCATAGAGCCATGATAGGGGATACACATCATAGAGTCACCCCAAGACACATGGCCACACTGGAAATATATTTCTATATATATTTATAAGTATGGCTGGTATGAGGCAATATAAAAATAAGGAAAATGAAAGTGTTCATAAGTTAACTTCTGTTTCTTCCTGAGTCTTCTTGTCTTCTCTGACCTGATGTGCCTCTATGAGAGAAATAAGCTACTGTTGACTCGTTAAACTGATGTGTCAATATCACAGCCTTCAAACCCACTGTCTTTTTCTTCTGATAAAAGTCTAGTGAGCTACTTTGAGTTATTTTCGTTCTCCTATCCCATCACAATGCTCTGGAAATCAGGAATGAAAGAGTAATTTTACTCTTTGCCTCTTTACAATAAAAATGTTAGCTCCCATTTCTTCAGGGACAAGATAGTTCAATCTCTGTTTTGCAGGAAAAAAAAAAAAAAAAGAAGGAGCAAATGCAAGGTTAATGTCCTAACAGATGCATAATAAAGATAAAGGTATGGAAAGGGTCTTTCAGAAGGTATCTACTGAGAGAAAAAACATTATGTTGCTAGCTATATGTGCTGAAACTTGTTGCAGAAAGAGAATTGGCGCAGTGATGTGAATCCCAGCTATGCCTATTCCTGGTATTGGTTCCATATGTGATGCTTGATAAGTCCATTAGGTCAAGGACATGGAGTACCCCTATTTTCTGCATTCTAAATTGTTAAAATCAGGTCTGTTCAAATGAGAGTTAATTGAAAATAAAAACAGTAAAAATGTGCTTATAGTCACTGTGGGTTTTTTAGCTGATCCTGTGCCTGGAGTTCAAAAGCACTGCTGGATACACAGAATACTTGCCCAAAGACTATGTTTATATTGCTTCATTATATTTATATGAAAATATTGGACAGATGGCATCCACTGTACTGTAGGTGAATGAATGTCCAGTATGGAGCCAAGGCAGTTGTGCTGCAGAGTACTTCTGTAAATTTAAGAAGTAACTGTAAGACAATGAGTTGTAGGAACATTTTAGTCTATATAATAGTTTAAGAATGATGTAATGCTTAATTTTTAGAATATGTAAAAAACCCGATATAAATGCTATACAATATCACCAGAGTGTGCCAAGAGCTCACTGCCAACAGCTCTAGATAAGTCTTTTCCTAAAGTATCTGCATATAGTCTCTCATAGCTTTTTTTTTTTTTATTTTGAATGCATCATATGCATTGCTTGACCTACACACTTAGTTCTGAGAAGTCCCTCTTTTGTTAACTGTATTTGCTAGGTGAGTACAGGAAGATTTTTAGATATATTCTTTTAGTCATGTTTTAGGATAGAAATATGAAAGAAATCTCAGCACCAAATTTGCATCCTTCTCTTTTAAATTTTTAAGTTGAAGAGACATTCTAAAATGGATAAGAAATTTAAGACCTATTGGCATCTATTGTACAATGGAAGAAAATATGTTTGAACTCACTACAATATTTTCCACTCTAAACAGAATGGAGATAAATAGGCTCCTCAAGTGGAAATATTAGGAGTTTTATGAGTTAATAGCATACTGAAGGTCAGATTTGTGTCAAAATTTCTATAGGAATTGTACACGGCTTTCAGGGTCTCATACATATTTATATTTAAAACTACCTCGAAGAACATTGAGAGAAGAGAGAAAATAAGATAATTAGTCTGCAAAATTCCTGTCAATATCTTTGAAGCAGAACCTGGGAAAGATGAAATGGACAAGATATTACTTTCATTTTGAGTGGTGGTGAAGGGGTACTTGCTGTCTCTTCAATATTTTAATACGAAGAGCAGTTTCCTTTCTTGCAGAGGTTTCTGTGAGACAGAAGTAGTTTTTAAGTGAGGAACTCTTACAGAACCACAGTAGAAATGGTATTAAAATTGTATGGAAGCCAGGAGTCTGGTCAGATGCACTGTTGAAAAATCATAGAAATTTATTTCTGGATGACACACATCACTTATCAGTCACCTTTTTGAGAATAATATTCATTCTCTGGGATGCAATGTGTAGTCTACATACTGAACTCTGCATACTGCATCCAAGACTGCTTGCAAGTGAACCAGACATATCTTTCCTCAGAGATTTCTTGTAACTTGGGTAAAATTTTCTCTTTCCGCAATATTTGAAAAGATCTTTTTAAAATGAAAACTCTCTGGTTTTGATCATGTTACAAATGGATATAATATTTCAAAAAATCCAGTATACCAAGTAGTAGTTAGTTACTTGATCATTGTAGGCAGCGGGAACTTTTTATTCATATTTTCCATTTTGAGTGAAAAGGGGGATTTGGATTTAAATTGCATACTATTCAATTGTATTTTTAGTATGATTCCTCATACAGATCTTTGCTGGAAATACTGTTTTATGGAATGACCTAAATAGATATGTACTGATGACCTCCGTCCTCTATCAAAATTCTATAATATAAGTTAATTATTTGGCAATAACTTCTTCAATTAAGAGGAAATAGATATATAACAAATATGCTATGAGCACATTTGAAAAAAACCTTCACAGCTAACTTCTTCTGTAGTTGGAAATTTTGAAGTTTGTCAGAAAATAATATCAGGGCAACTAAATTAGTATTTTTAAAATCCTTTTGCAGTGTTATGTTTCTATTATTATAAAAGGGAAATGGAATTGAACTTACCTTGCTTGAAGGTAACTTGCACAACAAACTGGTTAGTTTTTGATCTTGCTTCACGTAGACTGAACAAACAGAAATTGTTATGCAGAAGCTTATTCCAGAATTTTTCAAAAGGTTGAAACGTTCCCCTCCCCTTCCTCTCCCCTCCCCTTCCTCTCCCCTTCCTCCCCTTTCCCTACTCCTCCTCTTCCCCCCTTCTTAAAAATATTGTCACAGAGGTGCTACCACTGCCACTGATGGCTCAGTTTTGGCTAGCAGTGCATCTGTCTTGAAGTTGGCTGATACTGTCTCTGTCAGACATGGGTGCAGCTTCTGGTATCTTCTCAAGAATCCAACCCCGTAGTCTCCCTGCTACCAAAGCTTTGCCATATAAACCAAATGCAAGGATGACAAACAGGACCCTGGGTAGAAGCACAGCTCTACAAAATAGAGTGAGAGGACAAGAAAATAAGGTGTTGCACTTTCCCAGAGAAACTCCCTATGATTTGGAATTTGTCTAGGCCTAAATTTTTAGATGTATTAAATCATTAAATGGCAAATTTCCTTTTTAATATCAAGGATTTTCCTACACATATTAGAACATATTTAAAGCAAGCGTTATTTCTGATGTAAAAAATATAGCAATAAATAAATTAGAGTAAAATCCATTCTTTCTCAGTTTTCTTTAGTCCCTTCAAAGTATCTCAGACAATTTTTAACTGCTGCAAACCATAGCTTGAAAAACCTTTTCCACAGAAAGACATCATTCTGTCTTTATCTCTGAAAGCAATCTCAAAGGCTGATATAAAAGACATTTTGAACAAACTGCTATCTTAATAAGTGCATCAAACAGATTTATTTACTGTTTTCTTCTGTGCTTGTAATTTAAAATTTGATTTTATATTCCTTCATGAAATAAGACTGCAATCACATGCTGTGCACCTTAAACAAAACTGCATTCAGAGTGAAGAAATCAAGTAAGCTATGTAGCTTTAGAAAGAAAGCAGATAAAGGATGGAAGAGGAAAAACTGCTACAGTTTCCATATCAAAGCAAAAATCAAGTGAATAGCTACATTATTCACTTCTACCATTAATGAGTTATTAAGAGCTTCAAACCGTCAGCATAACTTGGGGTGAGGCAGTTTCAATCAATCTTTTCAGGCCAAAAATTCTGCTGCCTTTCCAAACCAGTCTTTTACACCTCTTTTACTGAAAACTAGGTCTCCTGAGTACAGCTGTTACCAGCGGCTGATAAAGAAGAGTGCAAAAGTCAAGCACTACCAGAGCAAGGCAGATTCACAGGAATAATTTATCCATATTCCAACAATTCCAAACCAAGAATTTATGGCATTGGTGCTCATTACTCCCTACTTAATAGGTACTTGCATTTAAGATGACATATTCACATCAGCATGACTTAGCTTCTTCCCCAATCAAATCAGGAATGCATCTATACTTCTGGAATACATACAAATTCATTTGGGGAAAGGTGCAATTCTGAAATGAGTTTCTTATTTAGGCCATTAAAAAGCCTTCTGCTTCAGTAATTGGTCTTAATTATATTTCAAGTGGTCACCAAAACTCTTTTAAACAGCATTTGTTTGCATAAAGTAAGTATGTGAATAGGGCTGGTATCCAGAGGTTGATTATCCTTACAGTGACTTTTCCACGTAGTTGGACTTTTCCATCTAGTTGGAAACTTATTTGTTTCAATTTTTGACCATAGCCACTCATCCTCCCATTTCATATCTTAGTAAAAATGATCTCCAGCTTTTTAGTAACCTCATCATAAGCATAGGAAGACAGCTTTTAGGTGCCTATATGCATTTCCTTCTGTGGGATGTTCACAGGTCCATTCCCCTCAGGTTCTGTCCAGAGGGCACATAGTACAACCTTAGACAATATTTGTTGCCCTTCACTGAACTTAACCCAGCTTGTCAATATCTTTCTTATACATGGGATGGGGGAAGAGGTCCCATTGTATTCCACATAACACTAATGAGTGTTGAATAAAGGAAAATCCACCAGGTCGTCTGAAGCAGACCTGCTTCCTAGCTAGCCAGTTCTCAGTCTATGCCATTGCATAGGATTAGCCTGTCCCACACACAAGACTTTGCATATGTCTTTGTTGAATTCAATGAGTTTCTTGGTGACCTGTCCTCGTCCCTTGGCAGTAGCTCTGCCTTTTAGATCTGTTGAATCTCAGTTTGGTGTCACTTGCATCCTTGAAAAGGGTTTGTTACAAGTCCTCCAGTGAGTCAGTCATAAATATGCCAGACAGAACCCTAAGGTTTTACATTGCAGAATAGAATGGGTTAAACATGAACAGCACGGCTGACTTGTTAAAAATGGTACAGCAGGAGCTCTGAGAAAGATGCTGAAAGAAGGAATTGCAGAAATCACATCCCTTTGCACAGAATAGAACACCCTGTCGAAGACCGCAGAATATCCTGCAGCAAGATAAGCGAGTGCGCAAAAGAAAAAGTAACATTATAGCTTGCTATGCGTTAGCTAGGGCGTAGACAGAACAAACAGAAATTGTTATGCAGAAACTTAAACAGTATAAATATCTGTGCCTCTTTTCAATAAACGTCCTTGCATCATCGATGCTTGGTCCATGTGTGTTCAATTGCCATCAGTTTTACAATTGTAACTAGCCTTCAGCTACAGTCACTTAAAACAGTCACTTAAAATTTAAACCTTGAGACTTATAACTCACCAAGTTTTTCACTAATCTAGCAGACCATTCCACTGCGCATAATGTCTGTTCTTGAATAATGAGATGCTGTGAGAGATGGTGTGCTAAAGCCAAAACAAATTGCATCCAAATCTCCACAGAAGTCAATTATGTTGTACAAATATGTTCTGCACTTGGTACATATATGTTAACTATTGCATATATCATAGAATCACAGGGTTTCTTGTGTTGGAAGGCACCCGTAGGGATCATCAAATTCAACTCCACCTTGCAGAAGGATGACTACACAAACTTTTAGACTGTAAAGGTTTCACTTTGATTTTAAATACTCTCACATTTTTAATTCTGTAATACATAAGAATAATAATTGTGTTAAGAACTATACAAAAGAAAATGCAAAAGATGCTGCATAATGTATCTGCTCAATCTCCTATGAGCTGAAGCTTTGGATTTCAGTTTTTATCACTGGATTCCAACAGTCTTTTGCTTAATTTACTTTTGTTGCTAAGTGAAGTGATTTTCCTTGATAACAATGATTCAAAATCATTTTTCTGTGGCCTGTTCTGATTTTGGCCTTGCCGATACATGGACTTAAACTAACACTGCTTCTCACCCAGTCATTTTCTGTTCATATCCTCCTTTATAATACAGTGAAAGACTAGAGGTCAAAATCCTATTTACTGTTTATGCAATCATCTTCTCCAATGTTTTCCAAAGGTGGAAAGCATAGTGACCTGCAAATGCACAAGTTGCAAATCCAAGTCCAACTGCTGTCATGATTCTGGTCAGCTGTCAGTCCAGCATGGCTGGGTCCCAGACAGCTACCACAGGGATACTGGTATACTTGGTATGATAGAGGCCCTCAGACTCTTGTGACTCCTTCCATGATGAAAGGGAGAAGGGGATATGTAGTTGGTATGTTATCCACTTTCAGAACTATTTCAGTCAGCACACTCAGCACCCCACTCTTCCAAATTTATATCATCTAGTCATACCAACTTGAGTTTTCTCAAGAGTATCCTGACTCAGTTTTCTTCTACTGGTATTTTCTCATTATGCCCTGTGCACATCCTTTAGCTCTTGTAAAATGTAATTTATTTATTTCTAAATAAATATGTTTCAGGGGTTTTTTTTGCATGAGGTTTTTTGGTGTTTGTTTTTTTTTTGTTGTTGTTGTTGTTGTTTTTTTGTTTTGTTTTTGTTGTATTTTTTTTTTTTTTGGTTAGTTGATTTGGTTGGTTTTGGGGTTTGTTTTGTTATGGATACTGGGTTTGAGTTTTTTTCATTAAACACATTATTTTCAAGGATTTTTATTTTGCTTTGCTTTGTTCATTTGAGTTATTTTGAATCAATTTCTATTGTCAGGGGAGAAATACTGACATTGTTAAACAGCCCATGAACTAGACTATGAACTAGCCCATGTTTTCTCTTTGCTAGTAATAGTGAATAGGTAAAGCCACCTATTAGAATAAAACTTACTCTTTATGCAGCTCTTAATTTTCAACAAAACATCTTTAGAAAAGTAAACATGCGTGCTTTCATTACCATGGCTGTAAGCTTTCAGTCTGAAACTACAATGAGAACCAATGTTTATAAGGTTCTTTGTCCAACATGGAAGAAAACCTAAACTCTGTGTTTGTAAGTAAATTCAAGAACCTCTCTGTTCCTTTTCTCCCAACAATTTTTTTTATCATTTGATACAAGGTTTCTGAGTTTTTACACCTTCTATGGAATTCTCCCTCACTTGCTCTCGGGAGACCCCACCTGCAGTTCTCTGTCCAGGTTTGGGGTCCTCAGCATGGGAAAGACATACACCTTTTTGAGCTGGTCCAGAGGAGAGCCAAAAAAAATATTAGAGGGATGGAATATGTCTCCTATGAGGAACAGATGAGAGAGCTGGTTGTTCAGCCTGGAGAAGAGAAGGCTCCAGGGAGACCTCCTTGCAGTCTTTCAATACTTAGTGGGGCTTATAAGAAAAATGGCCACAGACTTTTTAGTAGGGGCTACTGTGATAGGAAAAAGATCAATGGTTTTAAATTAAAAGAAAGTATATTCAGAGTAAATACAAGGAAAAAATTATGATGGGGGTGCTGAAACTCTGGAACTGGTTTCTCAGGGAGGCAGTAAACACTCCTCATCCCTGTGAACACTCAGGACAGGTTGGACAGGGCTCTGAAAAACCTGATCTAGTTGAAAATGTCCCTGCCCAGAGCAGGGCATTTGGACTAGATGACCTTTGAAGGTCCTTTCTAACCTAAACTCTTCTGATTCTGTGACTCCTTCTCCTCTAGGAGTCTGTAGTTCTGATGTGCTTCTGCATATATCTTGGGTCATACCAACAAGCCACTGGTGCCTTCTTAGAAGACACGTCACTGTAAGGGAAGAATCTTCTTCACAAGAAGACACAAATGAAAAGAACAGGATGTAATCTGTGGGCTAATTTCATGCTTTCAAACAGATCTTTCTCCTAGAATTAAGTTTGCAGTTTAAGGATAGACTGTCCGCATTGATCTCTGGATATTTTTTTTTGCTTTAATTGCACACTTATCCAGGATACAAATTCTCCTTTTAAAGACAGAAGAACCAATACACTGAATGACCATTAAAAGAGTATTAAATCTATTGTCTCTGTACCACAGATCAGTTCAATGCTTTTTCTGAGTCTCTGCTTAACCACTTAGAAGATACAACAATATCTCTCTCAGAGAATATGGTAACATAGTGATTTATCTTATTTCTTCCTTCCTTCCTTTCTAGTTCTCCAAGAACACAAGCTAATGTTGTGGCTTGCTACTGACCAGAAAAGGCCTTCCTTTTCTTTCAGATGCTCTCAAGTTGCATTGATGGAGGCATTAGAGTGGATATCAAAGGCAGAAGGTTTTACAAAGTTATCTTGCCGTAGGTGAAAAGTCGTGCAAATGCCTTATTCGAGAATTCTCAAGACCATAAGTTTAAAAACTAGAACAGCAACAAAAAGAGACTGTCTTGAAAAAGAGGAAAACTGAGCAAAGGTAAGACCCACACATCACTACTGTTTATGATCAAAATATGCTAAAAGTTTTTGCTGAATTTTAATAGACTGAATTTTAAGAGATTGAAGTCATTGCTTTTATGAATAATTTATTTGAGAGGTTGTCAGTCTGCTTAGCAAAAATGCTTTTCTCTTTATAAGCTCAGAAAAAAACATTTTCAGAAGCCCTCTGTGCTAATTCTTGAGACCGTTATGGTCATAGGAAAAACAGATTATAGATAAGGAAAGATCATATAGGAAAAAGTTTGCAAGGTTTTTACTGCAATATTAGGCTTTGACACAAGATTCAGAAATATAAAATATCTATGAGTGGCAATTGAGAAAAAAAAAGGAAATGAATCGTTAACCCAAAAATTGCAGTAAAATCTGTCCCTGAGGACAACTTTCTTTTGTTCTGTAAGTGCAGTAGCAAAACTGAATGAAGAAGAGACTAAACCCATAAACTAGGGATGGGTTCTAAATTATTTTCTTGACTTACAAAGTTTACACGTCATTATATTAAAAATGTGTTACTACAAAAGGAAAAAAATGTAAAAATCTACAAAATACATTTCTAAAAAAAATTAAAGAATCTTCGAAATGTAGTACTTTAAAAGGAATTGTTGTTCAAAATTATTTTACTTTAAAATTACTTCAAATAGAAGAGTGACAATTTTGAAAATATCAAAAGAAATGTGAATAATTGGCTCTTTTTGCAGCTGTTTCAGAATATCTTTTGATTTACAATATCATTATATTCTCACTAACAATTTCAATAACAGTGAACCAACACACTTCTCATTTTAAAAGAACACTAAAACCTAACTGATAATTGCTATTTTGTGTTCTAAAAGGACTTTTAGAGCATCAGGAAATAGATTAAAAGAATCCGTGTTTCAGAACATTTAAAAAAAAAATTCTTATTTTCAAATTTCAGAGACTAAAGTGTGGAAAAAAAAGAAAAATTAATCTTTTTCTTACATAAAGCAATCATGGTATTTCCCTACTGTGTCCTTCTTGGTGCACTTAATTTTATCGCCTGCAGCTGGCTCAAAGTCTTACACCTAACTTTCAGTTGTAGAAAAGGTAGTGAAGCTGTAGATGTTTCTTGTCTATTGTTAGTTTTTCAATTAGATTTTCCCACCGACCTTTAGCTTTTCAAATTGTAATTACTATGGGAATTGATAAGTTAATTCCCAGTTAGTTAATCTGTTTATGTTCTTTTCTCAGACTGAGTAAAAGAAGTTTTGGTTGCAAGTTCCATTGTATTCAAGCATTTATCTGTGGAAAATGGCTTGAGCCATAGTAGAAAACTACAAACGTACACCTCCCTTCATGTCCAGTAACTTCTCTATACTCTGTTATTTCTCTTTTTTTTTTTTTTTCCTGCTGGTTTTAGAAGCAAACATACACAATTTACACCAAAAGATTTAAATGTTCCAAGCTAGGTACCACAACAAATTCTTAAGCTCCTGAAGATCTCAAAAAGAAGGCCCACTGCTTTCTCATCAGTATTTTCACCCTAACACCTTTCTAGTTGGAATATCTAAGCTGACTGCAAGTTTCATACACCTTTACTCAACAGCAAAGCTGTCCTCAGAGAACTCTAAACTGAGCCATCCATTTCCAATACTAACACATCTTCCTTTAGTTTTGTCTATTCCTCTCTTTGAGGCTGAATAGCAAAACAGATCACTGATGTGAGCAAAGTAAAATCTGCTCTTGGGAAAAGAAGGGATTGACTTAGAGGCGTGCTGCTCCTTTGCTCTTGAAGCACTGATGCCCCTCTACTGCCCTATCTCCTGTAAGGTTCTTTATATGAGTTCCCTTAAACAATGCTGCTGCTTGTCTGACTAAAATAAACTAATACGCTTCCTCATGTGACAGACAGTGAAGGTGTCGGGTAAGGGAAAAACAGAAGGAAGAGCATAATTTTTTTATCAGCTTAAAAACCAACAAGCTGATTCAGCTGTATAATACACCAGAAGAAGAACCTTGGTAAGAGTTAAGATGCATCAATTTGGGCATACCAGTTTGAATTTTATCGTGATCTAGAATAGCAAGCACAAACCTTTCTTCTTGCAATGTCTAGACCTTTCACCTAAGTATTAGGACCTCCTTACCAAGACCCTGTATGTTAAGGGATAAAGAGCAGGGTGATCTCCTCAAGACAGCTGCCTTTGCATTCCAAAGCAGTCTTTTGCACATACTGTTCATCTACTTTTAAATATCTTCTAGGAGATTAAATGTTACGGTTACATAAATGGAATTTTAGAGTTTTATGATTTTTTTTACACAATTTGTTGACATGCTTGGACAGAAAGCTTGCCTACTGATCACATGCAGCTTTTTTCAGTCAATGTAAATGTTTCAAGATAATCAATGGACAGGATTCAAATGTCCAAATAAATTCCTGCAACACCTTCTGGACATGAGAAAGCATTTAGGCTTCCTCTTTACCAAGACAATTCTTATTTCATATAAATTTTTTTTGTTGTTTTTTTTTCTGTATTTCTTTCAACTCTTCACTGTAGTTGTCTTAATTGGTAGGGAATAGAAACTGTAATTTGTTTCAAGCTCATTTGAAGGTGGTGAACTAGCCTTGCAATATTTGCATAAGTTAGAAAGACAGTCTGGCAAAAATGGACAGTTTAAAGTGACTAAGCAACTGAGGTTTCAATAACAAGAAGCCATTTGGATAATCAATAGCAGTTCATGGTCAGTCTGATGCAGGGTTGTTTTGCCTTTTTCCTGTTGTTTCTTTTTACTACTAGTGTTAGTTAAAAGCAGTAATTTCACTATGCTTCAACTTCAATTGAGAAGACGTCCAGATGTCCACAAGAATTGAAGGAAGCTGACATTTCTCTGTTGTTACATGTGAATCATCTAGCATACTACCAAGATTATGTGTCTGCACACAAAAAAAGCAGCCATGATTAATAAATAGGTGAGTACACTTGCATGCAGTGCAATCTGTTTGTGCCAATAGTACTTAACTGAATTCTGCCATGATGCTCTTCAGACTATTCCTTTGGTTTTAAGTCCCTGTTGGGAACTCCCTCTTTGAAACAAAATGCAAAAGTATAACCAACTCATGACAAGAGTCAATTGTCTTGAATTATTTTAAATTTTTCTTTGTTGAAAAATCAGAGAAAAAAATCAGAAGAAATGCAGATCTTAAAAACAACTGTGTAGTATTTTACTTGTTTCTCAAGTGTTCACTTAAATGTGATCCTTAAACATATATAATATACACTGCACTTTACTGTTTTTATTATCATAATTATGACATAGGAAACACTTTCTATTAAAAACTGTGGTTTTGCAAAAAAAAAAGTCACTTCCATTTTAACTGTTTGAAGTGGAAAACAGGCAAAAAATCTTCAAAACATATTTCTGAAATGAATGTCACAAATAAAAGTATGTATCAGTGAGGGAAGAAAAGATGAAGAAAGGAGGAGCAACTAATTTAAAGGCCACCAGCATTTTTTTAGATGTTAATTAAAACCATGACAAGAAAGTCAGATACTATAATTATGAAAAAGGCAAATACTTCAATGCTGCAAAGATTATCCTTTAAAAAATTGACACCTGATATTAATTACTTAAGATTTGGAATATTTAGAGGGTGTAGAGGGTCATTACCCTATATGAAAAAGTGAAGTTTGTCTAGTTTACATTCAGTATAGAGATTATTGATTTTCATTTATTTAAATACAATTTGTGTCTAATTTATTTATTGGTAAATCCTATATAAATGTCTGCAAAACAAGGGCTTTAATCTGTATATACAGTTTACATTACCTTTTGATTCTTCCTTTGGCTTGCTAATACTTAAGATCATAGAAACATCACAATACTTGTATTCAATTCACATTATTCACTTTGTGAAGATTCACCATTTCAAAGCATGGTGAACTTTAAGTCCATTGAATGCAAAAGAGTGTGGGTTAAGTTCAATCCATCATACATAGGGTTCTAAGCAAAGATTTAGACTACCATGTACATGAGAAAAGAGAAAAGGTTTTTTTTTTTGACAGAAAATGCAGTTGTCACAAAAGATACTATACACAAAAATTTTCTAAAATATTTTTTTCTCTAATTTATAGACTTGTGTAGGGACCGAAGATGTAGCATTTGCGTATTCATAAGCAACAGGGTGGATAAACACACCTACCAGAACAGTGAAGAATACTCTTCAGCCTTTTCCAAAGGCAGGAAACCTGAATCCAGGTGCCTTAAATGTGTGTATAATAGTGCATATAAACTGGGAAACAAACAGGAAGAATGGCAGCTTCATACTAAACCCATGAGTTATGAATACAACAGAAATTGTAGAAACTCAGTAGGAGAGCTCACAACTGGAACGGCTACAAACACTTTCAGTAAAATAGGTAAGAAATAGGAGGTGGATTTGCAGTTTATGTAAAAGAGGGAAGGTATAGGCCCATTACCAAAAAGGCAGGGAAGCTTCACTAATACTGCTGACAAGAGAGAGATTGTCGGTACCTTCTTTGCCTCTGTCTTTGCTAGTGCTATTGGACCCTAGATCACAGAAACAACAGGCTATGATGCATACATTGAGACACTGGTGGTGGAAGGCAGACAGAGCTGTGATCTCTTGCAAGGACACAACCCACATAAATCTATGGACCCAGACAGGATTTACCACAAGGTGTCAAAGGAAGTGGCCGGCACTGTTCCAAGGCCACTGCCTATAACATTTGATAAGCTGTGAAGTTAAAGAGATGTCCCTCATGACTGGAAGAAGGCAAATGTCACACCCATCTAAAAAGAGGACTCAAAAGAGGACCAGGAAGTGACAGGCTTGGTAACCTTACTTCAATACCTGGGAAAGTAATGAAGCAAGTCCTTCTATCAATTATTAGAAAATAAATAAAAACACAATGGGGAAAAGCCATTATGTCTTTAACAAAATTCAAGTCATGCCAGACTAACCTGATCACTTCTCTTAACAGAGACCAGTGGATGTTTCTTTCAAGGACTTCAACAAAGCATTTAACACAGTTTCCCATTGCCTTCTCCTGGAAAAACTTGCAAGATACTGATTGATTGGATGGTTGTGAAATGGATAGGAAACAAGATAACAAGCTGAGTTCAGGGAATAGTGTTCAAAAACTTTTAATCAGACTGGCAACCTTCCCAGGTCTGGCTCTCCCAGGATTTGACAGAGGGACCCATGTGTATTCAGTGCTTTCACATATGGCCTTGATGATGGGATGGAAACCACTTTTGCCAAGTTTCAGATGATCTGAAACTGGGCGGTTGTGTAGACAAGTGCCTCAGTGGGATGGGAGACAGAATACATAGGTGTCCTGGGTAACCCTCCCCCACCAAAAAAAAAGTGTATTGTACTCCAAATCTATCTAACCTGAGAAGCTGCATTTCACAATCCACAACTGTTTCAGAGTGTATTAATCAATACCTGTCTGCAGCAGGAACTGCCACCACCAGATGTGCAGAGGTTCACCACTGCCCAGCTCCTGAGTTCTCTAGTTCCCGAATTCTCTAGTTCCCATGTTCTCCAGCTCCCGAGTTCTCCACGCACAAGAATTCTCCAGCCACCACTGCTGACAGAGCTGCCACTGCTGAGAGAGAGAGACACCCTGTGAGGTTGTGTGAAGCAAACAGCACGGGGGAGGCATTTGATGAGTTTTGGTCTCCAGGATTCTTTCTGTTCGTCCTTTTTCCCCGTTGTTTTTTGAGGGAAAGGGGAGTTTTTGCAATCACAGCAGTTTGGTTGCTATGTTGTTTTTCTCTTTTTGTTCTCTCTTTCCACGTGTGGTCAGGAGAGGGGGGCTTGCTTGCCATTTTGCCTTTATCTCTCAGACTGTGTGGTCATCTATGGAGGATGCCATCCTGAGGAAGGGCCTTCTCCACCATTTTGTTTTCCTTTGTTCTTGGGGAGTCCATGTAAATTCAGCACCTTTGTATCAAGTGATTTTTATTGTAATTTTTGCTTGTTGCTGTTTCATTTTTTAGTAAACTTATTTTTTCATTTATATCTTCTCACATTCATCTCTCCTTATTGGTGAAAGGGGAATGGATAAAACTAAATGGGAGGTAATTAATTTTCAAGTGTCCACCCATTAAATTGCCTTAAACCAAGACAGAAGGGTAGGAGTGAGAAGACTCTTGAGTAAAGACAGTTTAATGGGACAGAAAAAAAATAATGATAATAATTATGATAAAATAACTAAAATATACAAAACAATTGATGCACAATGCACTTGTTCATCACTCATTAACAGATGTCCAGCCAATTCCCCTTAGTTTTTATATTAAGCATGATGTTCTGTGGCATGGCGTATATCTGTGGCCAGTGCAGGTCTGCTGTCCTGTCTGTGTCTCCTCTCAGCTTCTTGTGGCCCTTCAGCCTTCTCACTGGCAGGGCATGAGAAGCTGAAGAGTCCTTGACTTACACAGGGTAAGTCCTATTTAGCAACAACCAAAACATCAGTATGTCATCATCATTATTTTCATACTAAATCCAAAATAGCATAATGATACCAGTTAGGAAGAAGAAAGACACTATCCTAGCAAAAACCGGAACAATCAGAAGGGATGATATTTTACAGACGGACATGGACAAGCTGCAAGAGTGAGACAGCAAGAGGAAAATGAAGTTTAAGTTTGAAAAGTGTGAAATCCCACACCTGGGCTGACACAAGCAAGGAGCCCAGTACAGGCTATGATGTGGGGTTGGGGAGCAGCCCTGCTGAAAGGGCTCTGATGACCCTGATGGACAAGTCAGAGTACCACTGCAGTAACGAAAGCAAACACGTCTGCAGGGGTATTAATAGCACAGAGAGAAGCGATAATCCCAATTTACTCAGTGCCTGTCATGCTGCGCCTGGAATAGAGTCCAATTCTGGTCCCCACAATTAAAAAAAGGTGCAGACGGCCTGGAGGGGGACCAAAGGAGTGTCACAAAGATGACCGACAGGCTGGAAAGACAGCTCTATGAGGAAAGACTGATGGTATTAGGTTTTTTTCCCTGAAGGCTCTTGGTGGGGGGGTCACATCTAAGTGTTCCAGTATTTGATAGGCATCTACAAAGTGGCTGGAGGCTTTCTCTTCCAGAGGGGACACATGGAAAAGACAAGAGGGAAAGCTTATAAATTACACCGGGAGAAATTTCATCTTGATGTGAGAAAGAAAATTTTACAGTGAGAACCATCAATAACTGGGGCATCATCTCCAGGTTTATGGTAAATTGCCATCCCTGCACATTTTCAAGATGTAATTGAAGTGTGCTAGGAAATTTCATAAAGGCTCCCTTTCCCATAGTAGGTTGGACAAAAATGTCTTTTGTGGTCCTTTCTGGACTGGGTTGCTCTATGACTTAAATGTTCCGTGACCATATTTGACATAAAGCACTGTATCCTTAATATGGATATTTTGTCATAAACATTACACAAGATTCTGGACTCAGAGACTTAGACTTCGATATAATCAGGACACTCTGTAATTCATAAATCATTGGGGAAAACAGATTGTTCATATTTTCTTGTCAGAACTTTTGTAATTTATAAGTAGTCTCTTGCCCAACCCCAGAATAGGAAGATATGAACAAAAGGGAAAAAAAAAGCAAGAGAAGTATTTTTTTAGTCAGAGTAAGAACGGAAAATTAGGAATCCTCTTTTAAGGTAAATGCACTGTTTTTCATGCACAAGACTATCCTGCTGCACCAATACACAGCAGCCAACTGTTTTCCACATTTTTTATTAAAACATTACATAACATTGGAATAGCAAAGTTATTACTAAAGGTGACGTTGTCTTCCAGAAACTATTCTATTCCTACAAATTTAGTAATGAAGTTGGTGTTTAGATGCTGTCACATATAGACTGGTCAAATTACTTTGATTCAGAAACAGAGTAATAAAAGATTCCCAGATAAAGCCCTAAAGAAGAATGTTATGACCAAGAAACACCTGATCATTTCCAGTAGAGAACTTGCTAATGGAAATTTTAATGGTGTATGCCGAGATGTGGGAACTTCCAACAGCAGACAGTAGCACAGCAGGGGTTTAAAAGCTCAATTATTTGGAATTTGTGTACCACAGATGGAACAGTGAAATGTCTGTATTCCATCTTAGCTCCAAAGAAGCCATTTCCCATTTTACTTTCCTACTCTGATTTAAGCAGGTGTGAGGTAGACATACATTTGCACTGACGAGTTTCTTCTATTCCATAAAATTTCTGCGCATATCATGCTAGTAAATGGACTCCCTAGGAGTACTACAGAGAGCTTGAAAATCTGCCTTGGTCCCTGTACAGTAATTTGGTATATGCCCAGTAAATAACCATTGTATCCACTTTATCTCCATTAAATCTTATAATCAAAACAATGAAAAGTATTCATGTTTCTTTATGCATATTCCAAAAACATGTTAGAATTTGAGTTCCAAATGACATGAAGAATGAATCTTTCTTGCCTCAGAAGAACCTTCTTTGATTTTATAGCAACTGTGGTAAGGAAGCAAATCAGCACACACAGGTAGCTCACCAAACATTTCCACACAAATCTAACAGATCATTAAAGATGAGAAGATTGATACTTTTAATTTCCAGAATAAAAGTAGCCATAGAATTGCTATGATATTTAAATCCAGATTGATCACTGGTGCCTATATATATATAGTATTCACTTCAGTTTTGAGAGAACTTCATGTTCTTTTTAATTCAGAAAAAAAATATTTTAACATTTCAACCTATGTGAAGACTGTACAGTGTGCTGCATGTTTTGCACAAGAATTCAGGGTTCAAAGAGACCCCTCAGTAATGTGGTATCCAAAAACCTGCAACAATAACAACAAATCCAGATAATCAAATGTTTTATTTGGAAGCAAAATTACAAAGTTCATATTGGAAAGAGGGAACTTGGATTTTTTTTCCTTATAGAGGTTTTACCAGACACATTTCTAAGTCAAGAGGAAAGGAAGGCAAAAAAAATCAGATTCTGCCTTCTGGTATCTGAAGGCATAGGTTTATAAGGTTAGGAGCATTACACAAAAAGTCACTTGTCAGCTTCTCTCCTTCACAGTCTTGCTAGCAAATGTTCCAAGGAAACAGTTCTGTGAGCAATTTTCACAGGTGACCCCATCCTTCTGTATTTGTTTGGTCATTAGGGAAGGCATGTACATGCATGAAGAGATGTGAATGTAATTTTTTTTTCTGCATGTACACATCACATGGATTGATTTCACTAAGAAATTAATCGTATGAAAATTAATTGTTCGGCTGCTTCCAGAAGCCTAGAATTTAAAGCATCGGGTGTTTGCCTTTGCAAAACCTTTTTTTCTTCTTTCCCAGTTGAGGTTCACGGCTTTCATAGGAAGATTTCAACTGTATAGCTGAGCAGAAGAAATAATTTGGTGAAGCTAGAGAATCTCTTCTGCCTTATTATCTAGTAGCTCAGAGCAGTGGTATGAAAAAGCAGACTATGTGACATCCAAGAACGTGACATCAGTAAAAAAATAATTTCAAGTTATTATGATTTAATCATCCACTGCAAATATAAAAAATAAATACCAAAACAGCATGCAAGTAATTCCCCTATATGCTTGTTTCATCTGTTTCATTCCGTTGTAATTTCATACATAATTAAAATGAAATAGAATTTAAAATTACATATGAGACTGAAGCAGACATTCAATGATCCTTTGTCAACATCAATGATTAGTTTTTATGTATTCAAAATTTTAATGTTTCATTATTGTAAATTTAGTGGATAAAATGGACTTCAAGGTAAGCTTTCCAGTCCCACAGACTAGGTAGCAGCAATTAAATATCTCGTGTATAAAAAAAATCCAAGGCTGAACAATTCAACCATATGGTGGAAATGACAACGAATCAACTAGAGATTGCACTGATTAGCACTGAAGATGATGAAGATGAAAAAGTGGCCTAACCCTCTCTTTACTTTTTCTTCAAAAACATGGGCAGTGCACAACAAATATGTTTATAAGACAACTATCCTATCATTTGTCAAGATGGTGGCATTAACATTGTGACCAACTGTCAGGCTTTATAGCAGCAGGAGACCTAAAACATTTTTTCTACTTCTGTAAACCAAGATGATGATGACGATGATGATTGCAATTTTTTCAGAATAGAAAAGTCTCAGAATCATGCTGTTGCTTAATATGGGCAAGGAGACTTCTCCAAATTTTGGCATCAATATGGTATGTCTTACCATCATCTCAAAATGCACATTTGAGACTACTGCATAGTATCAAGACAACAGATTGTAAGAGTTTGTTTGAATATCCAGAACAGTGTCACAGACATGCTTTTACCTTCTGCCTTCCGCTTTGCAACCTAATGTTGAGCCCCATCAGGCCCTGACTGATCGATGAGAGAAGAGAATGTCACATTGTCACATTTAGGGAAGACCAGATGCAGTGCAGTGACTCTCCATCATTTCAGCTGGTAACTGTAAACTGTACTAGTAAGAAGAACGAACCTCTCTGACTGTGTCACAGTTGCAGGCCAGTTTTTCAAGACTGTTGTACAGAGATTTTGAGGGAAAGTCAGAGTTCCACCCAGCCTTGTGTGACTGCCTAGGTCTCATTATTGACCCAGTTATGGGAAAGCAAATGAGTTAAACAGTAAACTAGAAATAACTGAGTAGTGGGGTTAGTTATGAGATGCAACCCCTCTTCTAGCTAGTTCAGCATATCATATTTATATAGAAATTGGTCTTAATAGATAATTTTTACCATATCACATTCCATTCACAGCTTTTTTTCTTTTGTTTTCACATTTTTATAATCAAACAGCATTCATGTATCTCAGAATGTTTTTTAGCTTCTCCTGAGAGTAGAAACTTAATTACATAAAGCTAGAAATAAACTTTTTTTAAATATTAATTTTCCTGATTTCTTTAACTTGTGGCCCTATCATCATCAATTTTATGATAGAAATTTACATGCATTTACACCAAAGTAGGAAATCCACATCAGCACAGAAGGAAGACTGAGAGAAGATATCAACAACAAAAATAATGAAGGTAGCCAAAGGAAAAGGACTGTAAAGATCCTAATTGCTTAAGATTAGTTGTGATAATACAAGCAAACAACTCAAAATCATATATTTTGTTTAATTTTTTTTCAAAATTAAAAATTACACTTAAACATTCATGCAAGAATTAAAGAATGAGATATTGTGCTGACAATAGTGTGATGTGAAACTGACTGGGAGGAGAAAAAGATACTGCTGAAAATTGCTCAAATACTCTAAATGCAGACTTCTAGATGTTACAAGAGGAAAGAAAAGGAAAAATGGAAAACTGAAAAGGAAAAGGGGAAAAGGGAAAAGGGGAAAAATAAAAGGGAAAAGAGAGAAGGGAAAAGAGAAAAGAGGGAAAAGCAAATGCTGCTTTTGTTATTGGCTAGATTTGTTCTTCAGCTTGGAACTCTAAAATAATCACTATTTAAAGGCACGAAATAAACAAAACCTACCAAAACTAAGTCAAATATGTAAAAAATCCAGGGGTCACGTTCAGTAGAAGACAGGTTAAAAACACACATACCAGAGCTTTTTAGACAAAGTTTTCCAAAACAAAGCTTCAGCTTGTGTCCTGGGAATCACAACCATAGAAAATTCAAAGTATTAATGATGATACAGGATTTGCAGTACAAAAACAAAAAAATACTTTTATTTCAAGGGTCTGAGGTTGTTGATCAAAGTCAGAAGGTTGCTTCTAATCCTGCCCAACACTATCTGGAAAAAGGGGGCCTGAAGTATGCTGCCTATTCATAATCGGAGATATTCAAGATGCTTAAATCCTGTCCCAAAACCAAGACGACCTTCAAATATGCAAGTAATTTTGTCATAAAAGGAACATAGACAGTCTAATTTCAGGAGGGCAAATCAATGGTTTAGTTGTGTGCAAAAGCTCTTAATTAATGTTTACATTTACTTGTGGAAAAATACTGAAAGACAAAGCTCAGGAAGGAGTGTCCAGGCTAGCAATAGTTAACCAGAAACAAGAAAGATTTCCTTCCTGAAAAATGGAACAAATATTTCAAATCCTGAAGCATACTGGGTAACACTTGCTGGTGATTGTAAATCAATTAAGAACAGTGTCTAAAAGCATTCAAACTTTTCCTTGAGTCATTTATATTTGGAGTTCAATCTTGCTTAGCAGTACTCATTTATGATGAATTTATTTGATTCTAATGAAGTGCTTCAATGCCATTTGTAAAAAGTGTTTCTGATTTGAGTTAAAAATAGACAATCTCAGTTGCAGAGAGAAAAAGAAATGCTGCATCATATCACATATTTTAATCTCCTTTCCAATTCTTTGACACTTTTTCTATGAGAAGACTGCAATGAAATTCTGTCACCTACCTTTGCGAAGGTCTCAATCAGGCTATGATAAATCCTGCCATTGTACTGTTTTAAAAATGCATATATGAAGGCCCTCTTTTTTTTACTTAAAAACAACTCAGTTCTTACACAGAAGAGCTTTTTCTGTTATTCAACCAAACAATTAGGCACATGCACACCTCTACAAAGTTTTGCTTGATTTGAGGATAGAATAAAAGGTTAATTAAACAGCCTAAAGGAGCAACAATCCTTTACTTTCTTTTTATCACTAGGCAAGCAAAATCCCAGTTTAATTTCTTCACATTATCAGAGAAACAAAACTATCTTTTTTTCATTTCTGCTTCTGCAGAATTTTAATAATCTAAGATAAATAACAGTTCTCATGTAAATCTTTAGATTCCTATTCCAATTTGCCATCTTCAGGCAAGCCCTTAAGGCAAACAGCCCTTTCTGTAGTTGCAAATATTGCATAGTCATATTTAGGGAAAGAAAAGAAAAAGAAAAGAAAAATAAAAGAAAAATAAAAAGAGAAAGAGAAAGAGAAAAAAAAAAAAAGGAAGGGGAAGGGGAAGAGGAAGGGGAAGGGGNGAGGAGGAAGAGAGAGGGGAAGGGGAAGGGGAAGGAGAAGGTTTTTCATATTTTTTCTTAGTTCTCATTATCCAGCTCTTATTTGACTGACAATAAAACTTAAAACCCAGTCCGTTTTGACTGTGATAGCAATTCCTGAGTGATCTCTCAGCTCTTATCTCAAACCACAGTCCTTTTGTTATATTTTTTTTCCCCTGTTAAGCTGAGGAGTGGCTTTGGTGGGCACCTGGTGTGCAGGCAGGATCAACCCACCACAGCTTTCAACAATTCTTTGCTGCTGGAGAGCTCTCCCTGGAGCTTACAGGGAAGACGGTATTCCATGATGATCATTTCTTCTTCATTTTTCTTTATATCATTGAAATCTCCTCACTTCTATTTAATTTCTACCTAATTTATTTAGTGTCTAGTGAGATAGTTCTGAAAAACACATACACTGTTTGTCATTATTTGTTCTATGAAAATCAGAAATCAATGATTTTTGTCATACCTTTTAATTTATTTACAGCTCCTCTGTTTTCTCCAACTAAGAAGTTAGATAATCCAAATGCAGTGGCTCACAATGTAAAAAATTTATGAGATACATTGCTGTATTATTTAGAGCACTTTAATTTTTTCCTCCTGTGTCCTAAAGGAAAGAATAGATTTCTAGAGCCGACTGCAGAAATTGCTGCTCCACATCCCATTCTTACTTGAACTCTGTCGAACTTAGGTGAACTAAAACCTTGATACAGACTTAGCTATCTTCTGTGAGACTAGTGATTCTTCTTCAAGCTATCATTTGTTGTTTTTAACCAGCCAGTCAAAAGACCTTTTCTGTGAGGGTACCTCACCACCCTCACAGAAAAGATTTTTTACCCCATATCTGATCTAAACCTACTCTCTTTCAGTTTGAAGCCATTCCCTGTTGTGCTGTCACTGCACACCCTTGAGAAAAGTCCCACTGCAGCTTCCTTGTAGGCCCCATTTAAGTACTGGAAGGCTGTTGTAAGGCTCCCTGGAGCCTTCTCTGCTCCAGGCTGAACAACTGCAATTCTCTCAGCCTGTCTTCTAAGGAGAGATGCTACAGTCTTTGGATCATCTTTGTGGCTCTTCTCTGACCCCACTCCAGTAGGTACACATATTTGCTCTGTTGGGAGCCTCAGAGCTTAGTGCAGTACTTAATGCAGACAGGGCTTCACTAAAGCCAGAATCTCCCTTGACCAGCTGATCACAATTCTTTTGATGTAGTCCAGGATATGGTTGTCTGCGCTCCCAACCCCACATAAATTCTGGGATTCAGATATTTAGACAACCTCTCTTGCTTGTTTAGCACAGTTGAAGCTGTGTGGAGTTTTATGTATTCTGATCCCAAAATTGTTTGTTTCCTTCTACTGGCTTTTAAAAAATATCTTGCAGTGGTATCAGATGTAATATTGATTTCATAATTAGGTCATCAGCAAAATATCTGTTGTCCCAAATATTGTTCTTCAGTATTACCTCAATCTGCAATGAAATTACTTTGAGTCTAGTTTATTGTTATCATTTGCTGTGTTGAATATAGGTTTATTTCATTAGTAAATATAGCTGCCTATGGAGCAAGGCATTTTTCATCTCATTGTGTTTATTTAGTTTTTTCTTTTACCTATTTGTGACTGCTTCTAGTTTAGGTGCTTTTTATGCTCCTTTCATTAACTGTTACTGTAGATACTTTTTGTTAACATTTCATTTAAGGAGGAACGACATGATTTTACCCCTCAGACAGAATATTAGGATCTAATCTCCTGTTTACTCTATAAACCTGAGAGACATTTTTTCCTATGGGAGCCTATGACAGAGAATGATTAAAGCGATTTCAAACATAACTTCTTCAAACAAAGTATTATTTATGCACCCCAAGGGTTCATATCAGATGAAACAAACAAGCAAGAAAAGAAAAAAATGCCTGTGTGCACATTTCCTCTTCCCTAACTTTTATGGGGTTTGCAAGTTTTGGTAAATCCAGTTAAACCTAGTTATCTCAACTTATCCTTGTAGGTATTCCTTTAAGATTTTTCCCTTTTTATTTACCCCTGATTCTGATTGGAAATAATAATTCTTGCTCCTTTATTGTTTTTCAAATATTGGGATGGAGATAATGCTCTGAATTATAGATTTCCTGTAATTTTGTCATTGATCCTTTATACTCTTGAAGTGTTTTGTTGATGTGCTTGCTTATTACTTGTTAATCACATTCTTTAGCTTCTCAGAAATCGGAGGACATTCTCAATCAGATGCAGTGAACTGCAGTAGATACTCGCATTGTGATACATTAGACCCTTTAATATATATAACATTAATATGCATAACTAGATAATACACATACTGATGGAAAAAGCAAAAGTCTTTAAATAGGCAGTAACCTCAAACACAAGTCAAGATGGAGTGTTTTCTTTTTTTTTTCCCATAGAAAAATAAAATCAGACTTTGTCAGTTAGAGCTATTTGTGAATGTATACCGAATTCATCATGCTCCTTGTCTAAAAAACACTCAATCAAAACTGTCTGCTTTTTGAAAAAAAATCAAAATGTCAATTTGGCTTTGACATTTTCAGTGCAAAAGGAATTAGAAATGTATTTGGGTTGTGATTTTTTTTGTTATATTTTAAATTCAGGAAAAAAAAAATACTAAGTATAAATATTTTTCAGTGACCAAATATTTTAATATGGACTTTTTTGCAGTTCTTGATTCTACTGGGAGAGATATTCCTCTAATGCTTTGATTAGCCTAACAGTCTATTGTAGCTACCAACACCTGCCAAATGCTTCATATCAATTCTCATATGAAAAAAAGTACAAGTACAATATTTTACCTTACTTTTCATTAGCTGCTGTAACATTTTCAGAAAATTGATTTCTATCTGCTTTGCCACAGAAAATTTTAGAGCAAGGAGAAAATAAATTGCCCTCCAAATCTTTCTTTCTTCCAGCCTATTGTTATCTTAAAAAAAAGAGATTAATTTGCATTCTTCACAGTTTGTAATTATTTTTCGTAAGAATAAGCCAGTACTTGAAAAAAATAAAATACCTGGACTCAATGTTTGGTAATTTCATAAGAAAGTCCTGTAAGGGAAAAGGGATGTTCTGCAAAAATCTCACCTAGAGTGTACTTTGAAAATGAAAAATATGATGCATCACTCTGCCATAAAATGTTCAAATAAAAACCAGATTAGTTTTACAATTTGATTTTTTTTTTAGTTTATATTTAGGTTTTACTGCTTTAGCAATACAATAATGGTAATCCCAAGTAAAGCTAGATCAATGATCAGCAGGTAAAGCCTGATCTGGAGAATAGGATAGGGGAATGTGTACTGCATACTTTCTTAGCCTTTAACTATTCTTAAGAGCATGCTTGAGCTGTCATAGCTTTTATTATGTGCAGGGGTAAATTTTTTCCACAGTCAATAAATATTGCAAGACAAATTTTAATGAGATATAGCATGTCTTCTTTACCAATCTTGTAGGCTATTAAGAACAGTGCTTTGGAATTAAACCTGAGCTATTCTCCTGTGAGCTCTTTTTGTTTTGTTTTTTTT
>VWZQ01007107.1:65207-116751 GCA_013397015.1 Myiagra hebetior
CTAAGCTATCAGTGGACTTCTACTCTTTTGTAACAATTTACAGATTTTTGTGGCACAGATAATTTTATCTGATTAATGCAATGTCTCTGAGGATGGCTTTTTCCTTGCCTTAAGCTGAACATAAATATAGCTGCATCTGATATGTGTTGAAAAGTTTTATAGGTTCCATGTCCTGCATTCTGTTTATTTCTTTAGTTTTTAATTAACTTTTAGAGATCACTAAGATTTTCTATGCTTTGCAATATAGTGCTCTTGACCCTTTCCTCCTTCCTAAAAATTTGGACATGATTTTATCAAATATCACCTCAGAATAACAATATCTTCTCTACATTACAAGCCAAGAATTATAGCTATTCATCTAAATCTCTCTCAATGAGTTTTGAAGCGGTTGATCTGCCTTTACCAGCGCTGTTTTCTTTCACAGGGCAGGACAAGAAAGTGCTGACAGAACTGTACCCACATTCAAAAATCATCCTATTAATTAACACAAAGGTACAGTGTTGCTTTCTAACTTACGTTTCAAAGCTTTTTGAAAAAAAATAATTTCAGTATTTCACTTGTTTGACCATTACAAAATATTTGGCAAACAGTTTCAAATATCTATCTATCATCTATCTATCTATCTATCTATCTATCTATCTATCTATCTATCTATCTATCTATCTATCTATCTACTTAAACTCCTTAAATTCTGAAAAAAATTCGTGTGTCCTTTTTAAAGAAAACCCTTGTTTCCTAAACACCTTAAATAGAAAAAACGATGCAAGTGATACTTTCTTTTGTACTGTCATGTCTTTTCAAATCTTAGTTATCCATCAGCCTCCTAGGCCAGTAGAACTTCTGCTGAGCATCACAGAATCATAGAATGACCTGAGTTGGAAGGGCCCTTAAAGATCAATTTGTTCCAGCCCCTCTGCTGTGGACAAGGACACTTTCCACTAGACCAGGTTGCTCAGAGCTGCATCCAGCCTGGCCTTGAACACTTCCAGGCATGAAGCATCCATGTGATGGTGGAAGAGGTTGCTGTGGCCTCCTGGGGTGCCTCACCATAATAAAATATAAAGAGTAATTTTTTTGAAAAATTGTGGAGCAGCACACTAAACCCTTATGATAGGTGAACTGATGGTGAACACAACCACCATCTAGACATAGTGAGAGTTATATATATATTTATAATTCAATTTAATTCTGTCTTTAGCAGATTAATCAACATCTCCAAACAGGTTTTGGATTGGCACTGGGATTTCATTCTCAACATCATGATTCCTCTACTACTATTCTCTTAACAGATTAACAAAATTTGTGAAAAATAAGCCATTCTTGACAAGTATGTTAAAGCATATCCTTTAGCATTCTGCTGAAATGCTTCCTGAAAATAATATTTTCTTTATGTATTTAAAGAATATCTTCTTCTCCTATATTATGTGGAAGTAGCAAACTGCTCACTACCCACTATTTTCTTTGATTCCTGTTATTAAATACAGCTTTTGGTATATGTTAAGTATAGCTTGTCTGTGATGCTTGTTATTATGGTCTTTGGCCCTATAAAGTAACACAACTTTCTTATATATTCTTTGTTTTGGCAAGACTCAGTGTCCTATGCTCCAGAAAACTGTTTTCAATAACATAATGCTGGAAGTGACAGTAAAAATATGGGTACCAGGAGGTAGTACCAAGCATGGGTACCATGTCCTGTGCAGCTTCTTCAGTTTAAATTATAATAAAAAATTATAATAAAAATTATAAACCTTTTAAATTCATTTATAAATAATACATGCATTTTTCCTAACAAAGAGTTATCCTAGAGAATAACCTTAATGATTACTTTTGAAGAAGCCAGAAAACTAAAACACTTAAGCCTAATTACAGTGAACCTTTTATAACTTCAACTTGCTATAAACACTATTCCGAACCTGTGTAGCCAAGATCCATGAAGATCTAAACCTTGGGTTTATTGCTATGAACTTTGTACTTCAAATGAAACTGTATAAATATTATGTAACCCTTGTTTCAGAGTGATCAGCAGGACCACAGGGAAATTTCCACCTCCCTTCCCTCTTTCTCTTTTCCTAACCATCTTTTCAAAATATTCATTCTTTCATCTACCATTTGTTGTACAGAACTTCAAATTCTGGGTCCTCATTAATCACCTAACAGTGCATTTTCAGCTCACAAAAAGGTGTCACAGGACTTTAATAGTTTTAAAATAATATTTTATTATATACTTATATGTACCTCAACACTAATTTAAACATTTTAAAAATATTTAGCAGATATCTTTTTTTAGCGTTTTTTGAAGACTAGAAGTGGTAGGAACCTATTATTCTTCAACTGTTTTTCTAGGGGTTTTTGCTTGCTTGATTTTGGTTTTTTGGTCAATCTATTTTTTGGTGGTTTTTTACCCCCTTTGTTTTTTTTTTCATTGTTTTTGTTTGGCTTGAGGTTTTTTTTTTTTCTGAGGGGGGGGNAGCATCCATGTGATGGTGGAAGAGGTTGCTGTGGCCTCCTGGGGTGCCTCACCATAATAAAATATAAAGAGTAATTTTTTTGAAAAATTGTGGAGCAGCACACTAAACCCTTATGATAGGTGAACTGATGGTGAACACAACCACCATCTAGACATAGTGAGAGTTATATATATATTTATAATTCAATTTAATTCTGTCTTTAGCAGATTAATCAACATCTCCAAACAGGTTTTGGATTGGCACTGGGATTTCATTCTCAACATCATGATTCCTCTACTACTATTCTCTTAACAGATTAACAAAATTTGTGAAAAATAAGCCATTCTTGACAAGTATGTTAAAGCATATCCTTTAGCATTCTGCTGAAATGCTTCCTGAAAATAATATTTTCTTTATGTATTTAAAGAATATCTTCTTCTCCTATATTATGTGGAAGTAGCAAACTGCTCACTACCCACTATTTTCTTTGATTCCTGTTATTAAATACAGCTTTTGGTATATGTTAAGTATAGCTTGTCTGTGATGCTTGTTATTATGGTCTTTGGCCCTATAAAGTAACACAACTTTCTTATATATTCTTTGTTTTGGCAAGACTCAGTGTCCTATGCTCCAGAAAACTGTTTTCAATAACATAATGCTGGAAGTGACAGTAAAAATATGGGTACCAGGAGGTAGTACCAAGCATGGGTACCATGTCCTGTGCAGCTTCTTCAGTTTAAATTATAATAAAAAATTATAATAAAAATTATAAACCTTTTAAATTCATTTATAAATAATACATGCATTTTTCCTAACAAAGAGTTATCCTAGAGAATAACCTTAATGATTACTTTTGAAGAAGCCAGANACAGGACTTTAATAGTTTTAAAATAATATTTTATTATATACTTATATGTACCTCAACACTAATTTAAACATTTTAAAAATATTTAGCAGATATCTTTTTTTAGCGTTTTTTGAAGACTAGAAGTGGTAGGAACCTATTATTCTTCAACTGTTTTTCTAGGGGTTTTTGCTTGCTTGATTTTGGTTTTTTGGTCAATCTATTTTTTGGTGGTTTTTTACCCCCTTTGTTTTTTTTTTCATTGTTTTTGTTTGGCTTGAGGTTTTTTTTTTTTCTGAGGGGGGGGGTTGGGGTTATTTTTTTTGTTAGAAGGATTCAATTTCACTAAAAATAACACAGGTTTGATTGATTTTAAGAACAGGTAAAAATGGGTTTAGAGACTGTGTAAAAGGGAGGGAAGCATGCTATACAGTTCACAAATGTGTTTTTTTTTCGTTTGTTGTTTTGTTTTGCCCTAGAGTAGGATTGAAGGATGTTATTAGTCAGACTAAATTTAAAAGGATAGTATGTCTCAGACTTTAAAATTATTTGACAATGACTCTCCGTATACTGCATACAGCAATATTTAAGTGAGAGGAAAGGGTGATAGAGAAAAGTTTATTTGCTGCATTGTTGTTAAAAAATGAAATAATGCAAGATCTACTAAACCCCAGAAAGAGTCAAACCTTTTTGAATAGCTTTAGATGTAATTACAAAGAGTTTGTCTTACAAAATGTTCAGTTAGGCTTGTTTGATAACTGCTCAGATTTCCTTTCTGTGTGATGTTTTGAATATTTATGTCTCAACTAAGTGCAAGCACCTTTGCTGTCTTCCTTGCAATTTATGTTTTACTTTTCTCTTTTGCTGGGGGGAAGGAAGGGCAACAGAAATATAAAAAACCAGAATGTGTATGCTAGAATCATTAAAAGTGTTAACTGTGAATTTTATTATACTGGAAGGGCTAATTTATATTCATAAATTAAATATTTGCTTTATATTTCATAGTCTTAACCTGTCCTGCAGATAGGAAGGAATACTGCTGTTATTATTACTGTTTTTTTCAAACAACCATCACATGATTATCATGAAGGAAGGAGGCACTCCACAAAACTATTTCAGAACTTTGAAGATGTATTTATAATTTGGTTTGTGGGGGCTAAATCAGCTACAAATATCTAACCGTGGATTCCTTTCTTCAAAGACAAATGCACCTTGAATTATCTGTCCTTCTGCTTGACAAAACTAAGAAAAAGGGTGGCATGTTGGACTTACAAAGGAATACAGCAAAACCAAATTGATTTCTCAACAGATTGCTTTGCTGTAGTCTAAGTAAATTTCTGTGCCCTGGTACTGCAGACTGGAGTCCCATTAATACAGAGGAATCCCTGCTGGGTGACTTTTACTAGTTACAACACAGTATGTCCCATTTACTGTGTCGCAAACTTAGGCAGTAAATTCAGAAATTGATTTGAAAGAGCTTTTTATATTAATACCATTTATCAAATAATTATTTTCTCCTACTTCAAAATCATTGTTACCATTTCTCACTCCCTGGTTTTCTAAGCAACGCATTGTAAGGTCCAGGTATCCTGCTTTGTATGCTCTAGAATAACAGCCTCTCAAAAGGCCATATTTGACACCAGTGAAGAGCAGAGGGGAAATTACACTAAGGGAGATGAAGCATTTGAATCCACAGGCCATCTCAGCATGCTGTGTGTATTTAACAAATCTAAATATATATTCTGCATGTTGCTAGATCTGTGGCCCTTCATATCCTAGGGTGTCTGAAAAGTGCTGGTCCCTGCCACCTCATGATCAATAACACCCTCCACAAATAGCAGTATTCTGTATCCCTTAATATTTTATGACCTTAAGGAACTTTATGTGGTACAGTAGAAGTAATCCTTGTTCCAGTTATGTCATCAGGATATGGTTTTTTAATGACCTTTCTGTGCAATGTTTTCTTAAAAACGATGGCCTGTCAGATTTACATTGTGTGTCCGTTTGTGAACAAGAGGAAAATTAGAATTTTCTATGTGATATATGTTTAACAACTAGACACCAAGCAGGTGCAAGAGCTAGGAAAAAAACCAGAGGTCTTCAGGAGGATAAATGACTATGAAAGACGTAAATACCACATGGATAAGGCTACAGTAAAAGTAGAAAGCAGCAATGTAAGAAATGTTGTAGAAACAAGTTGAAAAGAAAACCAGAGGAAAAAGAGAAGAGCTCAAAAATCAAAGTTTGAACCAGGGGAGACTTCAAACTGGTGACTGTAATCCCAAAATATAGCCTGTTTTCTCCCCTCATATACAATACCTAAATTTCAGTTAACTCTTCTAAAGAGTAACTGTGTTAGAGACATAGGGGCAGTGGTATGGTATGGACTGTAGGATTACTTCTCTTTAAAATTTCACTTCTCAAGTAAAATAAATCAGAATAGAATTCTACGAACATTCTTGGGCCATTTAGCCAAGAGCTATTTTAATCCCCTGCTTTGTCATGCAGTGGCTGGAAGAAGATAGATTGAAAGACTGTGAAGTATCAAGAAGTATCAAGAAGTCAGCTCTGTGCTTGATGTTAACTTACTTGATAAGCAATGGAATGCATAGGATGACTCTTGTGTAAATTTGCTCTGGGCACCAAGATCCTGAAAATTCAACTAAAAGGCATTTCAGGAGTGAACTGTCAGTAGTCCAGCACAAAAATAATGCAAGAAATGACCAGGTGCAAAATATTTAGATTCTTTCATCTTGAGGAATGCAGAATTAAGCCCATGATTTACTGCCATTCTGGACCATGGGCCTACACCTCCAGCTCTCTCTTTAGAGACTAAGAATCGTCAATCAGACAAAGCTGGTTAATCACCTCTAGGGTGGTTGTTGATATCTTCCAAGCTATTAGACATAGATTTGCTGCTGACTATGGCAGTTTCTGGTAATAATTTTACAGATCCTTTTATACCTTAGTTTCATTGTTGGAAAGGCTTGACACTGACCTTTGCCTCAGTATGAAATTTCATTAATTAAATTCAGCAGAAAGAAGAAGGCAGTTTCCATTTTTTAAAAAATGGGGTTTTGGCTATTTAAAAGCTAACATCACCTACAAAAATGTTTATTCTAGCCTATCTGGTTCAGTCCTGAGAAAGAAGGATATTATGAATGATGGAATAAACACTCTGGGGCAACACTAGAGGAATTTGTATGCAGTAATTTTCAGTGCTCATACCTGTAAGAAATGGACTATTATGGGTCCAACAGTAAAACCAATTAAAATAAACTCTCATGTTGACCAATGAGGAGTACAAAAAAATGGTTATCCAGTCTTAATGCATATAAAGTGGAAGTGATATAACTCAATACACAATATGGGTTCTGCATCTTAAAGTATATTTTTATAGTGGTGGCAGAAAACAGACTACAAGTTAAAGTTTCCTTTATATGATATTTGTCTTACTGTTCTCAAACACAGATAATTTAATTAAATGAGCCATACATTTATGGCCCGTATTCTGCTTTCCCATGTCCACTGCGTGGCTGTATTCTGTGAAACTACTCGATGTTTTAGAGCGTGGTTAACTCCCAAACTAGTTTTCAGGTCTGACTCTGTTTTGGTTCTATTAAATCATTGCTGTTGGAGTGAGTGGTTGCAATGAATTTCAGAGTTGTTTGAAAAAAGAGACAAAGACTGGGAGAAAAAAAAGGTCATCAGATTCCAGATTTGATACTGCTGTATGATTTTTTTCACTGCTGCAATGAATTTCATTTGATGAGGGCATCAACACTCTAGCTTTCCAGATGTTCTTTTACAGCACAGAGACATGATGTTGACTTTCTCTTTTTAGGATTTCTGAAATGCACATGTGTTGTAGTTGTAAATAACAGTTTGTGCAAGATAGTTCAGTGAATTAAATACATGGCCCATATATATGTAAAATAAACAGTGTTTTTCACTGATACCTCTATGGTTTAAATAAAATATGATAAAGCTTCAGAAAAGTACACATTCACATGATGAACTTGAAACTGTACTAAGAAAACATAGCTTTTCATTCCCTCCAGTNTGACTTTTACACTCTTCTGTTAACAAAGAAATTAAGGTGAAATTTAGATTGTGTCTACCCCTCAAAAAGATTCCACTTTCTTAATAGGACAGAATTTTAATTATAACCATTGCTTCTGAAACTATTCTGTGTTGCTGACTAAGCCCTTTGGAGCAGAAATCACTTGAAGGTGACTGCTGCTGTGCTTTCTTGGATACAGTGCTTTGTGATGCCACCACTGAACTGTGGCTGTTTCTGGTGCCAATGTGTTTTACAAACACACCATGACTCACCATGCACTTCCACCAGCTAGCTGGGAACACCAGCAGAGACTTCTGACCATGCTTTTTCACAAAGAATTAGTGTGTATAAGTAAGGGAAAATACATTCTGATGGCTATGGCAGCAGGTTCAACTGTGTTTTTCTAGCAGTTGGCTCTTGTCTGTAATCTGTCCCTCGCTGACAGAACTTGTCCAGTTCTCTGTTCTCTGAGACATCAGGCACAAGTAAAACCATAAAGGTTTGATGTAACATGGTGTCCACAAACATGGATTATTGCACTCCGTATAATGAAATACCTTTGAAAAAAAAACCTCTAAGTCAAAGTACTAGACTCTATGAATAAATTTTGGTTTTTTTTCCAGAAATGTATTTTAAATATTTTTTCTCAAGTGTTACTTAAAATACTTTGAATAGAATTCCTGTTTGCAACATAAAGATCTCTCAACAAAAGCCACTTACAAAACACCATTTGTTTCTTTTTACCACTCTTTAATCACATGCAAAGAAAAGTAATGTAAAAAGGTTATCAAGAGCTGTATAAGATTCACATAATTTATATATCTTTGTTTAGTAAAGCCATTCTATGACAGTATTAATTCTGTTGGCATTCAGTAATTAATGAATGATGGCTATTCTGGTTTAGAGTATTTTATTAAACCTGCCACCAAGTATAAATGAAAACAGAATTATTATCCTTATATTATATGTAAATTGAAAAATTTTAATCAAACCAAAATTGGTTGTTGCCTCTCTATTCCCTTTCCTGTCTCTGAGACTAGACTTGCTATTTACAGTATTATCTTACCTTCTTCTTCTGCTGGGCTATTTAAAAGGTTTTCTAGCAGATTTGATTGCTGGCAGATGTTTGGCATTCAATTATTCTGGCAGGACCTAAAATCCTCTGGAGTCCTTAATATATAACTGTAAATATGCATACAGAATGAGACAGAAAATTATGCCTTTAAAGTGGAATACCCCAAAATTATCCTAATATTACCTATCAACTTTCTTATTTCTATTATCAAAAGAGTAAAGTGTATATTCTGCTAATAATAGATGACCTAAGAAATGAGAATTACATGCAGTCAGCATCTGATTATCTGCAGATAAGTCTGTTTTGGATGCAGATAACTAAGACAGTAACAGTTTTGAACCCAGGCAGGTGCCCTGGGCAGACATGTACTCTGATCCACAAAGCTTACCATTTGACTCCATACTAAGCTTGGGAGACCAGAAAATTTCATTGATCTTCATCTCAGTTTTATCTTCAGTTCAATTTAGGCTGACTTAATTTATGGGCATAGCCTAATCCATGCTTCTTTATTTATCCCTGGGTTACTTCCCTATGTCCTGGTTAAACAGGAATTGAATGGCTTTTTGTCAAGATGAATTAAATGTGTATGCATATAAATAAATGAGTAACCCACAAAATATGCATTAAAAAGCCTACTTTATTTTAAATCATTCAATATGTAATGTTTTAGAGCTCTGTATACAAAATAGTCTCATTTTGCTAACACAAACAGCTCTTTGGTAAAAAGGGGAACATTTTTATTTACAGTCAGCTTAATAAAACGCAGTTTCAATGGCAGTTTCAGCAAAGAAAATGATTCAAAGACTAAATAGAAAATAAGGATCTATGGTTCTTAATTACCTCCTCATATCTGCATCTGGAGCATTGAGGAGCTTTTTTCATTAAAGATTTTCTTTTATTTTCTTTTACTGGCCTCCCATCTGGAGAGAACCTTTTTTTCAAGCTACCTATGACAAAGAAAAAACACCGATAAAGCAAATTACTTGTATTTCTGTTTCAGACTGGAGGCTATTTCTCTCTAGATTTTGTCTATTTTTCCTTTAATTAAGCTATTAATTGTTACTTTTTGATAGACTTCAACTTATTTACATGAGGAAAGTGTTGAAGAAGTGTATTTCAGAGGAAGAAAGCAAAACCAATAAACGTGAGCCTGAAAATGGCAAAATAGAGTGATTGAATCTTCCATTGATTTTGAATGTTCAACAGAGAAATTCTTTACCGGAAAAAAAAATTTAGATAAATCTTTCTCCAAAATAATAAAACTGTCTTCTGCTACAATAAGGTTAACATGTATCTATGTGTTTTGCAATAGAGTGAAATTCTCAGTCAATGCAGAGGAATCAGGATAGGGAGTAATGACAAACCTGTAAATGGCTTGCAAGGAGGCTGGGGAGGGACAGGATGAGGGGAAATGGCCCTAAACTAAGATAGGTAAGTATAGATTAGACATTAGATAGATGTTCTTTACTATGAGGGTGCTGAGACATTGGAACAGGTTGTCCAGAGGCATAGTGGATGCCCTGTTCCTGGAAGTGTTCAAGGCTGGGCTGGATGGGGCCCTGAGCAGCCTGGTCTAGTGGCTGACATTCCTGCCCATGGCAGAGAGGTCGGACCTAGGTAATCTAGTGATGATCACAAACTACTCCATGATTCGGTGATTCTATCTTTTTAGAGGCTAGATCATTATTTCACATGTCAAACTAGAAAAAAGTAGATGTGGGAAGAGAAGAACTAAATTTCTAGACAATTTTCTACAGTTTGTCACTATGTTGCTCCATTATGACTGGGAATAAAATACAGTCCACCATATCCCTATTTCTTCCCCTTTTCCACAGCTGTATCTCAAAGATCTGACAAGCACTGTACCTGTCAGAAATTCAGTTCTACTCTGTAGTTAGTTTTTCTTATCATCACTATGGGGATGATGCTTCTTTTATCCTATTTGGTAAATGTCTCCACCCTATGTTTCTCCCTTTCACCAATAATCCTTTCAGATATCCTTACATATGTAACTTCAATATACTAGTGTAAACATAATTCTAGATAAACCATTAGTTTTTAATCAATTATATACTTATTAGTTTAGAGTATAATATTTTAAAAATAGAACATATTTTTATGCATGTAAAATAATCACATTTTTAAAATATTTTAAATTTATATAAGTAAATACAGCTTAAACAGCTCAGTGAAATATTGTTTAGGTGCAAGCTGGGATTCTGTTGAATGACTGTATAGAACTCAAAGGGAAGAGAATCAAGTTTGGCATGGTCTTGTCCAAACTGCTTTTGATAATGATTTTTAGACTGCTTTTTCCCCTCAAAACATACAGCCTAGGAAAGAACTAGCTAGGGTACTCCCAAGAAGGAATGACAATTTTATTATTAAGCTGAATATGGATCTTCTCCCCCTTTTGCTCTTAAACCTGGTTTTATTCCTCAGTGAAAACTCTGGATGCTGCCCAGACAACAAAGCTATTTCTGCTGACTGGCAGACCTTCTGAACAAACTCTCTTCACCTCTTGTGTTTCAGGTAGGGCTAGGGAATCACAGAAGTTTTGTTGTCTGCAGGCTGTTTAGGGACACCCAAGCTACAGCTATCAACAGGGCTTAGAGCTAGAATCTGCACAGCTATGTACAGATACATCATTAATTATTTCTGTTTCTGATAAATGGGGTTATCATGAGACATGTAGTATGCCACATACATATTCCAGCTAATACATCCTTGGCAGCCTCTGCATAGAGCTGCACCGGAGCCATGGTGAAGACTTAATGCCCAAAGCAGTTATGCAGTTGAGCACATGCTTACCCTTAAGGATGAAGAATGTGGTATCCTTGGGAGTTGTGCTCATGATCTGATAGAGGCTTCCAAATCACTGGCAATGAATAGGAGATGACATCAAACTGTGTTACTATACTGTACATATAACCACGTAGCCTTGTAATAGTCATTATTAGGAGAGCAAAAACATGTTGTAGGGAAAAATTACTGGCGCTGGTAAACAGTAAGCAAGTTTTCCAGGTAATTGAATTTAATATTTTTCATATGAAGTCATGCTGTGTGGGACAGAATAGGTCACATAGGAGATACATGACCAATACGATGATTCTTGCCCTTTCTTTAAAATAATTATCCTTCAGGACACCCACAGTCCTAAAAATGACTGCACACAGACAAAATACTCTTATTTGTATGTCTCACACTTGCTAAGCAGTGGAATGTAGTAGTCAGTGTTGTTATGTTTTAATTTAATATAGTTTAATATTTTATATACAGTGAGGTATTGCGATGCAGTATTCACAGTTAGTTTGATGCAATGATAGATGTTTCAATGTATTTGAAGAGGCTTGTGATGTACTTTTCATTCATTATCCTATGAACAAAAATAATAGACATTTATCTAACCTTTGTTAACATGTCCAAAGTGAATGTTAGTTCTGTGCATTCTTGCTCCCTGAAACACACATATTCTATTGAAAATGATACAGAATTAGGGAATAGATGATGCTGTCAGGAACATCTAGAGATCACATAATCACAGAATCAACTAGGTTGTAAAGGACCCTTAAGATCATCAAGTCCAACTTACAACCCAACACTACCTTGTCAACTAGACCATGGCACGGAGTGCTGCTTCCAGGCTTTTCTTAACACCTCCAGGGATGTTGACTCCACCACCTGTATGGGCATCCCATTCCAATGCCCAATTACCCCTTTTGTGAAGAAGTGCTTCCTCATATCCAACCTAAACTTTCTCTGGTGCAGTTTTAGACTGTGTCCTCCTGTCCTGTCACTGGTGGTGACCCTAAGGTGCACCCTGGGAAGCCAGAGGCTGCCTCCATAAAATAGACCCCAAGATGGACAGCAGGTCACAAGTTCTTCACACTTTTATAGGTTTGGTTCATTTGCATACCACGGTTGATTCTCCAGTTAAATCCCCAGTTCAATGGTGTAATTCCCCTCAGCTTGCTCCCCCCTTAGAGGCTTTGGTTTACACATTTTGGGCCTAAAAGAGCCTGGCTGTCCTTGAAGGCAAAGCCTGGAGAGGCTTTGTTATGTCTATCTTGCACAAGAGAGCAGAAAGTACAGGCTACAAGGAACTTCAGAGTTACACTCTAAGCAGAACAGAAATTGTAAAATATAAAAGTTAAAACCTAAGGCATCAGTGGCCTGGGAGAAGAGGCAGACCCCCACCCATCTGCACCCTCCTTTCAGGTGGTTGTAGAGAGTGAAAAGGTCACTTCTGAGCCTCCTTTTCTCCAGGCTAAACAACCCCAGCTCCCTCAGCTGCTCCTCACAGGAGTTGTTCTCCAGACCCTTCACCAGCCTTGTTGCCCTTCTCTGGACATGCTCCATCATCTCAACATCCTTCCTAAATTGAGGGGCCCAGACCTGGACACAAAACTCAAGGGGTAGCCTCACCAGTGCTGAGTACAGGGGAAGAATCACTTCCCTGGTCCTGCTGGCCACACTATTGCTGGTATAGGCCAGGATGACATTGGCCTTCTTGGCCCCTTGGGCACACTGCTGGCTTATGTTCAGCCTGCTGTCAATCAGTAAGATCACCTACTCTAGGCTCCTTCTGTAACATTATAGCTTCAGCATGTTGCTAAGGGCTGTATTCAGTTGGGTTTTGAGTATCTTCAAGGTCAGTGACTCCACAAATTCTTTGGGAAAGCCATGCTTGGGTTTTACCTCGCAGTAGAGTGGTCTTTAATTGGAACCTGCTTTGCCCACTTCCTCTTCTCCTGCCACCAGTGAGAAGTGTCTGGATCCATCTTTAGTATTAGGTATCTAAATGCATGGATTAGATTCCTCTTTTCTTCCTTTTCTTCCACAAGTTAAACGGCCTCTCTTTCACTGGACTCTTTCCACTATATCATCTCTGATATATATTGAACTAGAGAGTTCTGTGTAATGCCTGAAAAATTTCTGTGTGATTTCTCCTAAAATAAAAAAATTTAATCTTGCTGAGCAAATTTTAGGCAAAGAATCTTGACTTAGGCAATATCTTACTTCGTTCACTTTGGAGATTTTATGGAAATTGTTAATTGTATTTGTCCTGATTCTGATCAAGACAGGGTTAATTTTTGTGGGAGCCAGGAGAGATCAGAGGAAGGGACTCTCTTCCAGGGGAAAGGCTTCCTTCTGGTTGAGCAGGTGTGGTGGATGGAGCAGTGGAGTAATGACAGTTTTGAGCTGGAGGGAGTATTTGTGTAATATCAGTTGGGAGCCAGAGGGAGCTGTGGGGGAAGCGTAGCAGAGGGAGCCACCCAGTAGTGTCTGTTGGTTAGGTTTCCACCTCTATTGGTGAGCAATACCTTCTTTTCTTGGACCCTCTGTCATTAGCATTGCTGCTGTTACTGTTAGTTTTCTTGTTTCATTGCTTTTTCCAGTAAATTGCTCTTATCTCAATCCATGGTCATTACATTTCATGCCTCCAATTCTTCTCTCCAGCCTATCACAGAGAGGAGAGGGAAGGTGGGAGAGAGAGACAGCAGCAGTGTGGTTTGTAGACCCTCAGTGGGAACACTAAATTGGGGAGTACCATTCTTAAACCGTTACATATTTCTGCATAGTTTATTAAAATCCATTAAAGTGAAAATTCCTGCCATGAAAAGATATTACTTCCTTTTTCAAGTCCTCTCCATCTTCAAGGACCCTTTTGCAGATTTGGTCAATTATTATTTGTAAAATGGTCAGCAGCTAAATACTCATATATTTCCTTTTAAATTCTTCTACCTTATTTTTTACTCATAACTTGTTCTTTTCTTCCAGTTAATAAGTATCTTATTAAGTGGAATTTTGAGAGAGATCTTAGGTCTCTGACAGCCATGTGGTAAGAGCTGGAATACTGGGATATAGTATCTCTCTAAAATCCATCTTGAAAGGCAGCACTTCCTGCATTTTTTTGTGCACTACTTGCACATTTTCTTCCAAATTATTCAAGTTACTTCCTAGTTCCATACTTTATCAACTGTGCATTGCTCAGGATTTGTAAAAGTTAATATTTTCATCCTTTGAAATGACACTTTTTCAATCACTTTATTCACTACAAATATATGATACACTGTCAGAGAGTCGAACATGTTTATGCATATCTAGATTTTGCCGTGTAAATAATTATACATTAATTAACCTCTAATAGTATTTTTAGTTATTACCATAATCTCTAACAACATTTTCTAATTTTTATAACTTTTTCTTACAACACTGTTCTGTTGAGTCTGAGTCTGTTTCTTTTATATATTAACATATATGCTTTTATGTTATTTTTTGCTGGAAAATTACATCAGTCTTAACAAATACTGGCTAAAGTCTTCCTTCAGTAGCCACTTGACAATTCTTGAGCCATTACTTAATTTCAGATTTCAGAATAATTAAGATGTATTAACAAAAGCCTCACTGTTCAGTAGTTTTGGTGAAATATGAAGCCAGACTTTTCTGGAATGCTTTGATTTTGAATTAACTAATACACCACTGAGTTTACCCACAAGCAATCCTGGACTTTTATCTTAACTGTTATATCTTTCCAGATAATAGTTTTATGATAATTATATAGTGAAAGACATTCTGGTGTTCCACCTTTTTTTTTAACACTACAGGGCATAGCTTTGACACAGATTGAACTACGACTGCCTAACCCAAGCACAGTGGATGTTAATCTGAAGTTCTTAACAGCAGAGGCGTACAAATTTCACAGCTTCTCTGGACACATTACATTATATCATTGCTTATCCTTAATTGGCTTGTATCATGGTATAGAAACATTAAACAGAATTGAAGTTCAGTTCATTTTGGACAATTTATAGAAAGAGCTTTTGGAATCTGGCATCGATCATTGTGTACAAAGAAAAAAACCAAAACAGAAGAGCCGATGAATAAAAATCAAAACAAGCACCTCAGCAGCCAACTGGACAGCAACTAATTTTTCTTTTCAGAAGATGAATGTCCTCTTTCCTGTCTGTGAAGAGAGTCCTATTCTTAAGAAATGGTAGATTGGACAAGAAAATAAGTATTTATGAGAAGAACTTTTTTCAAGCCATGTCGCTTAGATGAATTTTCTATTTATGCTTCAGACAAGTCCAATTAGTTTGCTAACATCCTAAATTGCAGAACATCTAACAAGCAGTCAACCATCAAAACTAGCCTATATTAAAATAGTGTTAAATGGATGGGACAGGCTTCTTTTTGTTTGCATTGGGAAGCTTGATCTTTCCACATCCACCCTAACAGAAAGAAATAGTAGTAAGGAGTGTTAGTGAACAGACAGAGATGAAATAATTTATTGTGGCTTCAGTAAATTTTATCTGTGTACTCATTGTGGCAAAGGCTTAGAGACAAGTAGAAATCATTATTTTTTTGCAAAGAAAACCCTTTTTAAACTCAAAAGAAAGAAGCACTATGTTTTACTTCAGTCATCTAAGGTTTCAAAACACCTTAGTTTTTGTGATCTGCTGCTTTTTAAAAGAAGCTGCTTTTTATATATGGTAATATGAATGAAAATAATAATGATTATGAATAGAAAGACAAGCATATGGCTAAATTGTCATCAAGAATGCCTTTTAAAATGGTAACTCCTCTATCTTGAGATTATATTTCTTTTACACATAAACAATATAGTTATTTTCAACATATTTTAGCAGAAAAACCAGCTCTGTGGTTTAAGGAATTGAGGACAAATTCTGAAGGTTGATAGAGTTCCAGACTAATTGTATGGTCTTCTTACTTCCTGTCTTTGGAGAAAGGAACATTTGCAATAGTAATTTTAATTGCATGGAAAAATTTTCAGGAGATTTTTTTTTGTATGTAGAAAACCCAGTTGTGGGTGGCTCAGAACTACATTTTTTTATTAACTACTCCTGTACGAATATCTCACAGGTTGCAGTGCAGAGTATCACACTAGGTTTTCTAGCAAAGATCTGTCCAGAGGTCTGTGCAAAGGAAGATGGAGTAGTTCTTGCTAATGGTGAAATCCTAGTGAAAAAAGATACATGTTTATTCTGCATTCAAATGGATAATTTTTTTAAAAATCTAATTTTTCTCAGGTATTCTCTTCCACCTTTTTCCCTCAACCCTGCCCCCACCAACATTTGGTGTGTGGGGTGGAAACCAACTTTGAATGAATTTATATGTTTAAATAAGTGGAAGCTGAATACATTTTGGCTTTTCAATATGATTAGTGGTTTGACTAGTAGGCAAATGTTGCATGTACATGTATACCTATATTTATATTTATATTNCAAAGCCCAGAAGTGCTGATATGCATATAATGCTGCGTTAATAAAGAAGTTAGTTGATTACCAATGGAAATTTTCCAAGCTGGAAAAACTTAGTAAACTGATAATTTAATAGGGGTATAGCTGTATTTAAGAGGTTTCTGATGCAAGTGGTGATAGCATACGATTAATGTAGTTCTCAGAAATACAGCCTGAAGCCAGCAGTATGTTCAAAAATAATACATAGACCAAATAATATCACCTAACACCGATAAATTGTTCCTTGAAACATGACAGCTTTTAAATAAAGGTTACTTTCTTAACAATTCCAATTCTAATTCTGAGAGTATACAGATAATGTAGAATATCAGTCTTCTACCAACACACCTGATTTGGACCTGTATTTTATAATGCCTTCTCCTCACCATTCTCTTATGTATTTATTCTTAGTAGCATCTAATCTTAGAAGACTAGGTTTAATTGAAAACTGAATGAAATGTTCTTTCTTGACATAAAAATGTAGTAAAATATTTCAGAACAGACACAAAAAAGATACTGAAAAAAAAACAAACTATCTTTTAAAGTGCTGTAGACAAGTGAAAGCCCAAGTGCTAATGAATTTTATTATTCTAGTCACTTACTATCCATTGCAGTGAAAAGACTTATGAGAAAGCTAGATTTCAACTTTTTAAATGAAAGTTTTTATGCATATTATTTTTGTTTTCCCTAAAGATCAGAAAAGTATTTTTTTCCAACTCGAATTTGGTACGCCATTTTTTTTTCTGAAAGTTTTAGAGAAAGTCATTGCATCCTTCTTCTTCTGCGCTTTCATCACATATCCTAAATATGGCTGGGTTTCTTAAGTCAGGTAAATTTTCAGTTATGACTTCATGAATTTTGCTAACAGAAATAAATACCAACTTTTCCTTGAGCATTAGTCAGTGTGATGCTCAAAAATGCTGTTATAGCCAGCTTCATTGCATAGATGAGCAAAGATGGCTGAGGTTAAAACTAGAAGAAAAGGAGAGGTTGTATTCACATCCTAATAGAAGTTCCTTATAGCCTAATTGTACCATTAATGCACACCTTCATCCCAAAGTTGCACACCTCCATCTCAAAATTACCCACCTCCAAGGTATGACCACCCCTCACTGGGCATGTGCTCCATATTTTATGGACCAGACAGTAACAAAAGTATGTATGACTAGAGTAACTTAAGCTCCACCTAAACATAAAGAAATAGTAAGTTGAGAGTGGGGGGAAGGTTAGGGAAGACTTCATTGTAACTACTGGGATCAGTCAACAACCTGTCTTCTTTCCCATAAGGACGCCTGTCAGGTAAGAACCATATTCTGCTTGCTGAGTGCTTTCACTGGGCATCAAAGCTTGTCTGAACATTGCTTTGAATTAGTTTTGCAGACTCTGGCAATCCTCAGATCTTAAACTATCACAAATCTCCATTAATAAGGAGTGTAAATTTTTGGTGTGAGCCCTTCACAGGCACTGGCAGCTGCTGTGAGCAGTTAAGATTCTAGAATAAAGTGGGAAGACCTGCTGATGGGTCATAAAGCAGGAAGACCCACTGAGGGGTCTCCCGTACACTGTTGGTGTCCCAGAACAGATCAGTCCAACTGTCCTCCAATTCAGAGAAACTGCTCATGGAAGGGTCTCCCTAACTGACAGACTGGTTGGGTACAAGAATCTTGGCTTTCCTGGGGCACTGACAGACAAAACAAATACTAAAGGCCAAATATGATAATAGAAAAAGTCATGTCCTGGAAATTTCAGAAAGAGAGGAGGTACCATTAAGTTTGGATAGGGAGTTAAAGCACATGTGATGAAGACATGGCAAAAAGGATACAGGAAAATGGGGAACAAAAGCATATATGAGCAATAAAAGGTGGTCAGTGGGGATTTATACGGGTCTCTGAAAGAGAGTGTTTTGAGGATTTTGATTACACTGGTTTATAAGAACAGGGATGACTTTGCTTTTCCTTCTTTCATACACTCTATTTACTTATCCTTGTAATACACAACTGACTTCATGCCTGCAGCTTAATTATCATTTATCAAAGCTTCCCAAGAAGTGCTTTCTAGTAGTGTATAATACAAGTGAGGTGTCTCAAGTGACTTACTGCTTTTGTTTTTCCTTGAAGCTATCTATTATCTTACATTAGTATGCCATGTGAAACCTAAATGGACAACTCACAAGCTTCCATTCAGAACCACCAAAAACCGTACTATTACCATCAACATGGCTTTCAGGTTAATTTGCCTATTTTTGCTCCCTGATGCCTCCCCTTGCATGTCAGGTCTCCTTTCTTCAGCTGCAAAGGAACCATGGCAAAAAAAGTTGAGTCTTAGGCTGGGAGTTAGAGACCATCACCTACAATTGCACTACATCTGTCTATCTCTAGGAAGCTGACTACACTTCATCTGCATCTTTGACCAGCATCTGACTTTTAAATAACAGAATATATGCATTGGATTTATCCTAATCTACTCCTGCAGCTAAATTTTCCTCTTAATTGTCAAATAAAAATGAAGTTCTTGCACTGTATAAGTTGGTTGTCCTGTTTTAGCCTGCATTAATACCTTGGTTTCTACTATTGTACCCCTCACTGTATGCTGCTCATAAAGTGATTTTGGTGCTGTGAAATATATTATTTTTTGAGGAAATTTAAATATGTACTAAATAATTTCCACCTTAAAATGAAGCAGTAATAGTCTGAATAGTCATCAGGGTGATGCTTGAATAGCTCTGGAACACAGGCATAGTGGGAACATATTGAAACTAAATAAAAAAGTTCAAAGCAAAGCTGCTGAACATCATGGAGTGCTGAACATTATCTCTAGTTTTAGAGATCTCACTACCAATTACTTTGATCTGTCAGGTTGCTTTTTTTCCACCAGTCTACTTGCTAATATTCAGAAAACAAAGATCTCTCTGAGGCTCTAGTACCTTTAGTTTCTAGTATTATTCTTCTAGCTCATTAATTCACTGATGATAGATGTCTATGAGAGACTAATATTGTCAGATAATGCATCAGATGATTGCTGATTTTTTAATTTAGAGACACGTAGCAAAGTTTCCTAGTGTCACATGTTACCTGCCAGGATATCCAACAGTCTATCAAAGAGTTTCTGCTGTGATTTGGATGGTTCAACCAATTAAGTTCTAATAGCTGTAATTACTGACCTAGCGTCTTTATCTCTTGCAGGCCTAATGTCTTTATCTCATTATTGAAATTTAACTTCTTTTTTCTTTTTTTATTAACAGTCTTATTCAAGCACCTGTGTCATTCAGATAGAGATCTAATTACAAAATTTGATATCTCTTCAAATTTACATTTCAAGACCTTAGTCGTCTATTTCTTCCATTAGACCTACTTACATTTGGAAGTAATTCTGTCAACTGTCCTATATTTTTATTATTTTATTTCCAAACTGTGTGTTTCTATGGACCACATTAAAACATGCAACATGCTTAGAGCTTATAACACATGACAATGAACATAGACAGTACTAAGATGTGCTTTTCTTCTTGCAGTACTTATCTGAATGTAAAATAGGTGTGAAACAAATCTTATAGCCCTCATCTTCACAAGACTACTTCAGTGCCAAAGCAGCATCATAGAATCATTTAGGTTAGAAAAGACTTTTAGTCAAGTCTTTAACACTGTCAAGTTTACTATACACCCTGTCCCTCAGTACCACATTCACACATCTTTTAAATGCCTCCAGGGATGGTGACTCAGCTACTTTCCTGGACAGCTTGTTACAATGCCTGACAACCCTATCAGTGATTAATTTTTTTCCTAATATCCAATGTAAACCTCCTCTGACATAACTTAAGGACATTTTCTCTCATCATGACATTGGGAGAAGAGTCACGTCTCACCTAGGAGAAGAGATTGCCCCCCACTTTGCTACAACTTCATTTAGTATTATAGACAGTGCCCTGAGACTCCTTTTCTCTAGGCTACACTAAAACAGCTTCCTCAGCCACCCCTCACAGGACCTGTGCTCCAGACCCAGACCCTTCACCTACTCCGTTGCCCTTCTCTGGACTCACTCCATCACTCCAGTCTGTCTTGTAGTGAGGGGCCCAGAACTAAACACAATGAGAAACAAGAACGGACTTGCTGAATTGCAGCAGTAAATAATCTCAGGTTTAGAAGAGAGGTGCTGGGGAAACTACATCCTTACCTTCACATCCTTCACACAGTGTGTGAGGTACATTTTGCAGTGAATAGGAAGGCTTGTGCTTTTGTGTTGATATGATCACCCCATTTGTTGAGGTCTCATTTTACTGCTATTGGACTTAAAAAAGTTTCATTACACCTAAAAGTGTAGCAGTTTTCAGCTGCTAGAAACAGCACAGTGTTGAAATGGTAAAGTCTTTGTTGCTTAAGTTGAAAGGGTTTGATCTATGTATGCAGCAGACATTATTATTTTTACGGCACATTAATGATCTTTTATAAGACAGTAAATTCTTTCCTATTTGCTTTTATTGCATATTAATGTTCCCCACCTTTTCTCCCCACATACTCCATTTTATTCCAAGTGTTCTGAACTATATGTTCCTGTCTGTTGCCTGTAAGATAATCAAGTTTCTTGTCGCTCCCTTCTTTGCACATTTGGTTGCACAAACTACCAGCAGACATTTATTTGCTCCATCTTCAACTTAACTCCCACACTCTTGACCTTCACTTCCATTGAACTTAAAGGTTTGCAGATTCTATTTCAGATCTGAAGAAGGAATGGCAGAAAAAAATTTCCAACTATACCAAATTATTCTAGAAAAATATATTATTTCCAAGTACATAGCTTGTCCTGAATTCCTTGCCTCTCTGAGGTAAATGAATATTAACATTCTTTTTCTTTAAGTTATTAAAAAAAAGTAGCAAAACATGTTTTTCCTACACACAAAATTTTTGTGAAGTGCTGACTTCACTAACTGCTCAGAGATTCTGAAATGAATTACCATATCTGAGGCAGATACAGACAAGTTAATACAAAATGTTTTCCCATTCCACTACATATGTAAGACTTAAATGTGAATGTGAAAATACTATGAAGCCAATAATTCCTCACTTCCTTGTCTATATAACCTCAGTGATACAGAAATTAAAAAGTCCTTATATAAAATAACACCATATCATGTGACTAGGAAGTAACTAGAAAGCCCATGCTACACAAAGTGATTTATTCATAAAATGTAATTTTAATGCCAACATGATACATATGCTGTCACATGGGTTCTTGATGATCAGCTTAGTCAAGGATATTTAAGTTCCTTGATGTTATCAAATTAAAAACACTGCCACAAAATTACAGAATCAGGCAAAATTGTTTAACTTTTCTTTGATACTTTTTTCAAAAGCATTCAAAGCTTCTAGCAGATGATTTTATGGGCCAATGAGATGGGTTACCATGAAAAACTTTCATCTGTTTATCTATTTCTATTACTGGAAAGCATATATCCAATCTGAAGGCTACCTGTCTGCTATTCCACTCTGGCATTTTCCAAAAATAAAACATCCCATTCATTTTCATGTATAGAAGGTACTACATATAAGAAATGCTTAATTCCAGCTTTATATCTTTTTCACCATGAAAACATTCAACAAGAAGTTGAAAAGAGTTATAAAAAGCCATATTTATGATGTGTTTGAAACACAAGCACATAGCAGAAAACAAATTTGTGACAAAATTCAGAGAGGTACAGAAATAAGTATTTCTTGCTTAATGAAAAAAGGGGCTTGGCAGTTTGCCAGTAGATACGGTGCATTTCTATAATTAAAAAAAAAAAAAATCTAAAAGGAAAATACAAAAGATAAATAAGAACAGTCAGACTGCATAATATAACAAGTTCCTCATTGAGTCCTTTAGTTAATTTTCCCATTTCGTCCACAAGCAACACCTGTCAAAGTCAATCAATGCAGTGCTGCCTGTTTGCTGAAGCAGTACCAGCTCCTAACAGTTATATATAAGCCAGCTAGAAGTAGATGTTCTATTAATTTCCTGGAATGGGTATCCTGTGACAGAAGAGTATAAATTTCAAAAATAATTGCTATCAGGTTAAGTGGAAGGCTTATTCCATTTATTAGATAAATATGTTGATGCATTTCTCTTCAGTAAGGCACAGTAATTGAGTAGCATAATAATAAATGTTTAAGTCTCTATTTCAAATCAGGACTCCTTTTAACTTAGCTGATACTCCACTGAGCACTTTGCCTGTGTTGTAGACATATTTTTAAGTACAAATTTAGAAAAGTTTTACATTTGTCTATGTATCAATCTAATAAAATCTCGCTGCACAATCATTAAGTTTACTGTAAGAAAATAATTTAAGGGCTACAATATATTAATATAACAGTCTAATTACTGCATAGTTAACGTCATGCCTTTCCTTACTGGAATAGTTCTGTGAGCTACTTAAGATAGTTAAATTCATGCAATCAATAAGACATTTTAGAATCTGACTAGTGAACATGTGTTATCCTTGGCATCATCTATGTACTCTATCTTGGCACTGCATTTACAGACAAAAATGTTAGTATACTTTCTGTAGAATATGCCTGAAAAGCAACATAAAACATGAAATTACGGTAATTTATGTAGTAACTACATGAAAAATGAATGGAAAAGAAAGTTAACAATAAACATAGTGCACTGAACTACAAAAATGGTCTAGTAAATTTCTGATGTTTTTACAATGGAACAAATACAAAATTTGTATAAAAAATAAGTAAGAAAAAATGTGTAACAAAAGTTTTGTAGGATTTGAGCATATGCATCTGCTCTGCCCTTCACTTCTGGTGCAGATAATTGTTTAAAATCTACCTTCCAGTCCATAGCTAATTTTCATATTTTATTTTTATTTCTCATTTATGTTATACTTAGTAATCACTGCTAAATTTTCTTGAAGTAATATAGATGTAAATTTATACGTTTATTGAGTAAAACGCTACCTTTTTACAAATATATAATTTATTTATTTGTGGTTTTATTAAACATACTAGAGCAATAAAACAAGGAGAATAGTAAATAAATGGGTTTAGGAATCAAAGTTGAAATGAAAGAATAAATGTGTGGAGAGATAATTGGACTTGTTTGCTGTTCAACTTATAAGGAACTTTCCATAACAGTAGATGGATTAGATCCATCTCCCAAAGCTTGGGAAATAAGGAGACATTCCTGTAGGCAAAATGTCAGTGAGTAGGAGAGGCTGATGTTCATGTGGTTTAAGTATTGACTTTCTGTATACATGGGAATTCTGTGGATGGATTTGCAGCTTTTGTCAAGCCAAATTAAAAAAAAAACCAGATTTTGTATGAGGAAAAGTAAGGGCTTTTTCACTCTGGATTGGAAAGGGAAGATACCTAGTGTTGACTGGAGTGGCCCTTGTTTTGCATGCAAAGTAGGCCAGAGGACTTAAGGTATTGTCAAAGCTGCACAGCAGAATTCCAAAAAGAAAATCAAGTATTTAGTAGTTCTTTCTACCCAGTCACTACCCGAAAAATCACTATTATTTTACAAGATGAATTATAACCATAGTTAAATAAAGGAATTTTAGAATAACTTTGGACTGTGTATATTGTTTTCTCTTTAAAAGCCCCAGGTCTTCTAAACTTAAGACACTGTGTATGAGAAATACTGGAATTTCTTCATGCATCTGATGACTTTGAACATTTTGTCTGACATAACTTTGAAATTTCATTGCCGAAATAGTGATTAGCAGGCTATTTTTCATTTATTGTTTTATACCACAGTGGATTTGAGATTCAAACTGATTCATGTCTAGTAGCTGTAGAACCACATATTTTTGTCTGATATTAAATAACAGATATTGCTTGGATTTGAGTCATAACTCTCAATTACTCTCATAGAGTGACACTTCTAGAAAAATATGGTAGTTTCATATGTTGTCCAGCATTTAATAAATCAACATGTGGGTATTTAATGAGCTGTTAGCTTGAATATTGATTTATCAGTTATAATACCAACAACGAATGCTTTAATATTTGCAATGTGCACAAAGCAAGCCTGAGACTAAGCTACTCTGTTTTTTTTTTGTGGACAGGTGAGCCCAAACCTGCAATAGCTAGTCCAGTTTTGATAGTGATTTGGACTGTGCTTAAAAAGTAGGAAGGTACATGTTGTTTCATTTTCTGACTGGTGCAGGTGTTCTTCATTCTTTGGAGCAAGAATTTTTACATTATATACAGTTATAGTGACTCTGGAACACCTGTACTTTAAATGATACTGAAGCATGGTCTAGTAATAGTTTCACATGCTCATTAACTTGAAAAAAAAACTCAAAAAACAAACAACAAACCAACAAAACTTTAGGATATTGATCTGTTATTAACAAATCTTCAAGAAGAATCTGTTTTTATTTGAAATAGTATTTCTTGTGACAGTACATTGCGTCAGTTTTCTTAAAGGTGTGTGTGTGTGTCTATTTTTTATATATGTAATTGTTTAACCCTAGCCAGCAACCAAGTACTCACTCCCACCGTTGTCCAATGCAGCAGAGTTGGAAAGGAAAGGTAAACTTCATGGGTTGAGATAAGGTCAGTTTACTATTTTAAACAAAATGAAATAAACTGGTCATAATAAACTCCTGCTTGTAGTGAAAAGCAGAAAGAGAGAAATAAAACCCAAGAAAGAGAAGTGATGCATGGCTCAGCTGCTCACCTCCTGCTGACCAATGCCTAGCCCACCTCCCAGCAGTGAACATCAGGTCCCAGACAACTTCCCCGAGTTTACGTACCAGGCATGATGTCCTGTGGTACAGAATATCCAATCAACCAGATTGGGTCAGCTGTCAAGGATGTGCTCTCTTCTAGCTTCTTGTGCACCTATCTGATGGCTGGCAGAGCACAGAAACAGAAAAAATCCTTGGCTTAGTGTTAGCACTAGCTAGCAACAACCAAACATCAGTGATCAACACATCAACAAAAAACATTCAGTATTCTCATACTGAATCCAAACCACAGCACTGTACCAGCTATTCAGAAGAAAATTAACTCTACACCTGCCAAAACTAGGATGTTTGTATCACATGTAATTTACATCAAGTCAAGATAAAGCTTGCCTTAATTTCTATGAAATAATATCTGCTTTTTGTGTTTTTTAACATGATAATACACTTGAAAAGTAATGAGTGGTAGTTTAAATATGTGACCTCTCCTAAATTCAATCAGCTGGACTTTTCTACCACTCTCCTTTAATGTAATATAATTAAACTCAAATGAAGGAGCTACTCCAGTGCCAAACTCCAAAGATGACATACCTTTTGAATAACCTATGCCGTACTTAACCATATCTGCTTTAAATAAATTTCAAAGGACAGTGCCCATACTATGAACACACATTTTTCTTACCATCTCTCCCCAGTTAAAAGGAACAAAAACCATAAAATGTTGGCAATGTGCGTATGTGTGAGATGCAATTTTTTTGTTACATTACTCAGGTTTTAGCCAGTTTAGTAATTTTTTTTTGTACCACTTTTTGGGATTTAACTATTTATGAATATCATAAATCAACTAGTCTGTTTCCAATTTTGCAGATAATTTTAAGGCTTGATCTTAGCTGTAAACCCCTTGTATGTTTTGGGGAATGCTATGTAAGAAAATCCATTCAACAGTATGCTTTGTTTGCAATAGCTGTTTGGAAGGCAAAATAATTTAGTACAGTACTTAATTATACCAAGTTTCAATCTGATTAATGATATTTTTACTGATGCCCTTCATATGTCACTTTAGTTAGATTATCATTCATTGAAAAACAGTCTTCCTTTCCACCTTACTGGGATGTTGGACAATCATTCGGAGAATGAAAATGATCTATTTGAAGACAATAGAAAAAACTATCATGCACCAGCTGTGAACAAGATTTGGGAACACTTATTTGTGCCATCTATATTATATTTGAATTGATTTCTATATTTATTAAGCTGACCTAATCAGCAAATGCTTAATATAAATTGTGCATAAGGTTCTGATCCAACTTGTTATTTTCATCCACTTGTATCAAAACATTAGTAAAAATGGCAAATAATTTAGCAGACAAAAAATTGTAAGAAGCTTTAAAATCATATAATAAATTTCACCCCTTTTTTAAGGTGAATCATAGTGACAGATATACACTTCACCTCCTTTGTAACTTGCTTTCTGGGTAGTTTCTACAGTGGAAGTGAAGCTGAGCATGATAGAGGTGAAAGTTTTAAGTAATTTGTCATTTCTGCCCTCTTACTTTTTCTTATTGAGATAATGTCAATTTCATTCAATTTTTCCTAAGTGGATAGCCTAGTTTGAACTCTTCTCTCAAGCTCACAACAGACATGTATCAAATTCCAGCACAACGTGCCCATGTATGTTTTATTTTTTATTTATTTTGATGGCACTAAAATATGTGCAAATGATTAGATATTGAGGTTTTTAATATAATGACAAAATTCCTACAAAATTAATCCCATTTAATTACTTGGAAAGGAAAAATTCTTTTACTTCCTACACAGTAAATTGTTGAGCTCTTTATCATGTTCAAAATATAGCTATCTAAAATTGGTGGGAGACGTTAGAATTGCAGGCTACTTAAAATTTTGTCTTCATTAATACCTCAGTTAGGAACAGGAGTGCATTGTCAGGCATATCTCACCACTGTTACCAGTTAATACACTCTGCATCTTAGGTAATTTTCGAAGTTCATTTGGTCTCAAGAAAGAAAATACATTGCTCCAGGACTGCCTTTAATGCACTGCAGTTGACAGCAGAGGATTTTACTAGCTCAAGTAGACATAACGTTCATTAAGGTATCAGAATTTCAGTTCCACCTTACACAATTTAATTTGGCTGTTTTTTTTTTTGGGTACTGTCATGCTTTTTATGGTTATATAATAATCTCAGCTGTATTTTGACTAAATGAGCTGTGGTATGCTCTTGATATAAACAGAGGTAGTACAATGTGTTCTAAGGGAAAAAGAGACGGGTCTAGAATATAAAAAATAGAAGCATATATTCCACTTTTGTCTATCTTATTAATTAGGGAACACCTTTGCCTAATAAGCACTGTTGTGTCAAATAAGAAATATTGTTCAAAGTGATGTTTTTCCTCTGCGTTACTTTAGCTGCCTGCAGTAAAGTCCTTGTAGGTGCACATAAAAGTAAGCCTGCTATCCTGTTTTCAGAAATGTTGGCAATAATCTCCCCACTTATTTGCCAGAGAGGAGAGAAAGGAAAAGTGGGAAAATAAGATAAAGGAAAAATTATTTCTGTGACCTTTTCTAGGACTCATAAATAATTGGATTCTTTGCCATACAGACAACAAATATTTTCCTGTTTAAAGTATTTTAGAGGAAGAGCAACACTAGCAGCAACCAGACTTCTTGTGTTCAGACTTAATAACTGTAGGCAGGTACTTATTAGTCAACACAGGATCTGAATTGAACCTGACAAGATGTCAGTACACCTACCAACCTACAGTGCGTTTATCTTAATATTGTTATTTTCCCTTACATGCTATTGAAAAAGATCCATACTCTTCTCACAATGATTTATGTGGTACAAGAGAATTTATACTTGTTTCACATGAAATAGTTTTGGCAGCAGGGGCACAAAACACATGATAAAATGACAAAGACCAGTACCTGCAGTATCTGAAATATGTTGTCTTAAGCTTGTTAGCCTTACTTCGCCATTCCCAGAACAGATCTTGAGGACTGTGGTCAAAGTTCTTTCCGGCAAACATCTCTTGTTACTTGCAGTGACCTTTCTATAGAAAAGTGAGATTGTTTATTACATGATATAAAGGATTCTAATTGGCGAATTCAAGAGCATATGTATCTGTTGTTTTTTCATACAGTTTAAATAGCTACAGATTTTCTGGAGGGGCCAACTTAACAAGTATTTGTTTGTTAGCTGCCTGCAGTGTTCCATAATAACACAGTATTGGACTTCGTGTTCACAGTAAAAGAGAATTTCAATTTTAAGCATGAGGAATGTGGTGAGTAAGCAAGCAGGAGGAGAAGGGTATGCTCTAAGGGTAAGGTCAGCAGCTTTCAAGCTTGTTATGCTACACCAGACATCATGGTTTAAGCAGCCACAATAGCGTAATTGGACAAAAGGTCGAAAATGTGTGAAATCATGTCATGATCCAGTTCTTCTGTGTTTTAAATTATGTATGGCTAATTACTGCCCAGTTCCTCATTTTTACTACCTCTGAGTTTTTTAATGACTTTGGCTTGTTGGTCTGCTGTTCTTAATTTCTGATTTGATCAGGTATGCAGCAAAACATGTAGTCTATATCAGTGTGCTAAATATCAAAATTCATGGGTGTGAATGTTATTGATCAATCAATGGCCATTATAGAACAAACAAACCAACGAAAAATATCTCATCCTTCTCTATTTAAAAAAAAACCCAACAAATAACATCTGATCTTGCTCTATGGAAAAACAAAGCAACTTATTAAAAATTGTTTGACATCCAATGGTCTATTCTGTTCACTTATTTTAAAATTCTCCCTCTTTTCCTCATTCTATTATCATAGAGGCCCTGATGTTTGCTTAGAAAGAAATTTAAAAAAAAAAATGAGGAAAAGGAAAGAAATTGTAGTCTTGTTCTAAAATTTTTAGGATGTTGACTCGCAGTTGTATAAAGCATATTCATTGTGCCATTGAACTCGAGAAATTTCACAGAAATTTTGTAAAATGTGTAGCATTCTGCATCTAGTGGAGAAATATGTTGTTCCAGGTTTCCAGTCTGTTGAGTTTCTGCTGTTTAGGTATTCTCTTCTTGTCAATCTGGACTCCCACTGTTGCTCATTTTATAATCAGGTACATTTTTATTAGTGTGTCTGCAAATTCCAAGGTTACGGAATTCCCAATTGGATGCAAAACACTCTGCTTAGTGTCAAAAAGGCATTTGCAAAAGCTGTCTAAGGGTTGCAGCCTATGATTAGTCAAACTGGTGTAGAACAATCTTGGTTCCAAATTGCTCATTCTCTTTCTTACTAAGAATGTTCTATCATTCTTAATTTGAGAAAAATCTGGCATTAGCAAGAAGTAATGATACTGGAAACAAGAAATCACTTACTTGTTAAACCAAACCACTATCAGATATAAGCAAGGTGTTTTTGCCCCTTTTTGAAGCTACTTCATTAACTTTCAACACCTTATGTGAAGTCCATAAAAGCTATGTCTTTTTCTGCTAAGGCTCAGCTGGTTCTTATGAAATCCACCTCGGAGCATGTTAAACAAGGCCTCCACAGAAGTTATTAGAGGCTGTGTAAAGCTCTGCTGTCCTCAAAGAGACGTCCTTCATGCATTGGAAGACACAATGCCAATACTGCAGCCTTCTGGGGAATAAAAACAAAAAAAAAAAAAGAAAGAAGATGAAGATTCTTACTGTTTTTCACCTTTCTTTAATTAGTCATGGAATTCTGTAAAGACAGGAAGAGTCTTAATATTGAAAGTACATAGGGCCTTAATTATGCTTAGATTCTGCCTATAGAACCACAAAAAATTGTCTCTAAAGTAGGTTTTTGCTTTTTGTCTCTGTGTTGTGGCTACACAGCAGTCAAAGTATACAGAAGAAGAGGTCATAAGAGGTCAAAAAGATTGTTTCTGTGCCCTATTTAAGATAGCTAATAGTCTATTAAAAATATCATGCTGGAGATAGCTCATGTGTTCTTCCCATTGAATTGATTTTTCTCAGATGAAACAAGTTTCTTAGTTTTACTACTGCAAAGCCCATGCATTCCTTTCCCTCCCCTAGTTCTTGGTTGATGACTTGTCTTTTTTTTTGATTCTCTCTGTTGTATATCACAAAGCTGAGAACAAGGTATCTATAAGTTGAAAGCAAGTTTTATTCTGTCACTTGCTCATTCTTTGTGCTTTTCAGAAAACTGGATAGCATGACCAAATGTTATACTTAATGCACGTAAGACTCTGAACATAAAAAGAAGAAAAGCAAAAAAAAGTCTGCCACTCAAAAAACTGTTTACATCTAACTTTCAATCTAATTCCTTAGTGATAGGTGGAAATTTTTTTGTATCTTGAGAGATATTTTAAAAACGGATATGTTTTCCTTCTCTGTAATTTCTCTGGCGTCTTTTTAATATACACACATGTATTAAAACATCAGTTTGCTCTGCATTAGAAAACACAGTTTCATCAGCTCATATAAAGCAATAAAAGTAATGAAAATTTCTTTTATAGAGGAAGAGGTAATCCTACTTATGACAAAACCATTTCTGAAACAGAAGAGCAGCGACACCAGTAGCATAAGCAGAAGATGCTGTATAGCTCCCAACCCCTTAGGAATGCTGAATAAAACACTGCAAATCTAATTAGATCTCCAGAGACTAGAAAAGCCCATTTGACAGTCAATTTAAAGACAGCAGTGCCAGAGCACTTTTATTTCCACAGATTTAGAATCTGAGTTATCTTTGCATGAGGTGTGTGAATATAGAATATGATATTTACAGAAAGTCGGTACTAATGTGCTTCACAGTGTTATGAAAATAATGCCCTGATTTTTTATCATTTGTTTTAGCAGATGAAAGACAAGAAAACAACATGAAAGTCTAGAAATGAAGTATATGGCTACCCACTATCAAAAGTAATAGCTTAGCAACCTTACTTGCACAAACTGGTGAGTATACTGTATAGCCAATACAAATTCTCTATAGTAATGCTCAAGAGATACTTTTACTCTGTGATATATATATATGTATACAAACATTTATAAAGTATTGAAACACTGAACTAATTTGAAAACTTTCTTTTTCTTTTTCCAGATGAGATTTCTGACTAGCATAAAATGAACCCTTACATTATTATTAAATTAAACATATATTTATTATAAAGTTTGTGTTTTGTTAATCACAAGTTGCTAAAATACATCACTTGGAGTCAGGTAATGTTTGCAGAAATGTAGATGCTTTGTGATAAACAAACTTGAAAATTTTAATTATTTGACCAAAATGTGACATTATGGCAGTGATTTTTTGTTGGTATTTTTTTTATTTCATCCAGCTTCAAGGAGCAATGAGAGTGAAGGGAAAAGAGAAGGACCACCAGAACACAGGAAAATTTGGGCTGAGAATGACCTCAACTTGGGCAAGGGGGGGTTAATTTCATGTCAGCTGCAAACTTTATTAACAATAGATTTAAAACATTTCATTCTTCAGGTCATTGTTAGCAAGATCTCTGGATCCGATCCAGTGAAGTTGGGAACAATGAAACTGGAGAAGACAAAGGTTATAAACATGCACTGCCTAGAACCTGCAAGTGTGGCCCTTCATATTCTCAGTGCTGATGATATGATGATTAGTTGGTGACGATCTCAGTGCTGAAGATGAGTGGAAAAGTTATTTTCCTCCACTTCTATTAATCCCTGTATTTGTTTTATTGGTCTGAGATCAAAACAAATTAAAGCTATGGACTGACTTATCTGTTGTATTTAAACATCTCTAAGGTGAGAAGAACTTTAGATGGAGAGAAGATAAGCCTGCAGTTTTTCAGAGATAGTCTAATCCACAGTGGACCATTAGGTTTAATATTTAGATAGGTGAGAATTCTCCAAGATGGTGATGTTTTGGGTTCAGTAGCTTGTTTAAAATTTAGTGGTAAACAGAATGCATCACTGTAATGGTCTGTCTAACCTGTTTCTGATAGCAAATGAAGTGATGCCTAACACAGTATAAAGAAACAGGATGAGCATAAATGATTTTTTTCCCCAGTACTCTTATATAGTCAAATCATTCTGGTTACACATAGGTATTCTACTGGCTTTCTTATTTTTGACAGATTACCTAGCTCTGCTTTTGTGTTGTCAAATTTTAGCACTTGCATCTTCCTCCGGCAAGGATTTCCTTAGCTTTACCACACAGTGAGGAGAGCCTTCTGCACCGCTTTGTCCTAACCTTATGTCTTTCATACAGACACCCTGTTACTTTTTTTGGGAGAAATGGAGGAAAATATATCCTCTCTGTGCTCCTGATTATTTTAATAACATCATGCCTTTTATCTATGTGTGATGTAGGTATAATATCATACCAATGCTGTTTTAATGCTTCCTGAGCATGATTCCTAACTTTGAGTCTGCAGGTTGTTCATGTCAAAGTGCATTTGATTTTGAGAGATTTTTAAAAACATTTATCTGCTTAAAATGAAACTCTACAGGCAGGAAGAATTAGCCTTGGAATTTGTGTCAGATGTGATATATGATTTAGTCAACAAAACTGGAAAAACTTAGAAATAATGAATCCTCTAATTTTTGCTACTTCAAAAGTACGCATATCTGGAGGCTAACCACAGGGTCCACTCAGACTTGGAGATGGAGAGGGTTATATATTCTGTTTTTCAGGTATTTCATAGGTCACTGATTCAGCTTTGAGAATATGGTATGTGTACTTGTCTTCCATGTGGTAGGATAGGTCTGTGTAAGTGATTATAAAAAAGCAGCTTTGTTCTGATACCAGGTTCCTCTGGCCTTGAGATGATCCTCTTGCAGAACTGCCTGCCTGTAGATCTTGATTTCAGAGTTCACTTTCCACTGGACAAGGCATCCCTCACTATTGAGCTGATTTAAAGATGAATAGCAACAAAACTTCTTCCTTCCTCCCTCTGGACTTTGTAAATTATGCTTACAATCTATTATAAATATATTAATTTCCTTTTCCTCTAGCTAAAGAANGGCATGGTAAATAAATAAATGGATATAGGTAATTCCTATAAATTCTTATATAATAATGAATAATAATAATAAATAATAATTAATAATAATAAATATTAAAATAATAAAATAAAGGATTGCCTAACACTGGTTAAAAAAGGTAACTTTTTAATTACATTCTTAGGGAATCTTCCAGGTGGGAACATTTACATGAGACTAAATTTGTAACCAGAACTGGAGTTCCTCTTTTGTTCTACTATCATGCATAGAAGCGTGTTCTAGATTAAAACAAATAGATATATTTTGTTTGTTATTTGTAGTCAGACTGTTTTTATCAAGTGCGGATTCATTCTTTGCTTCTGCTACATTCCTTTAGAGATGCCTCATATTTTACTTCCTTCTTTGTGACTTAGTCAAATTTGTACCATGAGATGACCTGTATTTTTTGTAGCTTTTTTTTTAAAAAATAAAGTTCTTAAAATATATTTTATAGAGTTTATTACTGTAAAGATGCAAGGTTAAATGGCACGTGTTTCTGTTACTGAAAGACAACTCCTGCAAGGTACAGCAGATCATTGGGTCTCAAGAGGGACAAAGGATTTCTAAAGGTCNATTTCCTTTTCCTCTAGCTAAAGAAATTATTAAATATTGAAGACAAAATTGCAATTTAAATTTGAATCTAAAATGTTTTTCTTTCTAAAGCTGAGATTTTTAAATTTTTGAGTTGAACTAAAAATTTTCAGCTGGACTGTGTAGACCTCAGGCCAGATTTGGAAAACAAGTGATCCTAATGCAGAGAAAAAGTAGTTTTCAAAAGTTTTTGAAATACTATCTTAANTCTTTGTGACTTAGTCAAATTTGTACCATGAGATGACCTGTATTTTTTGTAGCTTTTTTTTTAAAAAATAAAGTTCTTAAAATATATTTTATAGAGTTTATTACTGTAAAGATGCAAGGTTAAATGGCACGTGTTTCTGTTACTGAAAGACAACTCCTGCAAGGTACAGCAGATCATTGGGTCTCAAGAGGGACAAAGGATTTCTAAAGGTCAGAACGAAATTTGTTAGCAATATTTTGAAGTATCGTCATTCATCAGTATATTTAATTCTAATAACAGAGAATGGTGTTATATAAGAATAAATTCATATATGCCCTTGTTCCTTCTACAAACAGTGCTAAAGTACAACAACAACAAAGTTCCGAAAACCCTCCAACAATCAAAAAAAAAGTTGCATCTATTGTACCAGCATTGGCTGTAATAGCAATTACAAAATTTTTAGTACAACCTTACATTTTCCTTCAACTTGTTTTAACAAGCATGCTGAGAATTTAGTGTAGTAATAACTAAAACATTAGATTTAGTTCTTCTAGGACATGACTAGTATCTATGGACATAGTCATAGGACATGACTATGATGTCTGTTTTACATCATATACCCCATATTTGTCCTCTTGCTTTTCAGGTCTTGAAATAGACTTTGCAATCAAATCTACCTGAAATTAAATTCTAGCTTGTTCTCAGGCCTGAATTTCTAAAAGAGACAGCAGAAAGACTGAGAAGGCAGGCAGAGAAGGGCAGGGGAGGGGAGCACAGATCAGACTGCACTGGGGCATTTGGCAATTTTAAGGTATTGTTTCTATAAAATACTGCATCTGTGTAACAGTTCCTAGAGAGCTATTCTGAAAATTGAGGTAAGGCTAGGCAAAATCCCAACAAACACACAACCCCTAAAACAGGCTTTTTAGTGCGCAAGTTTGCACTTACAAGTGAACTGTCAATAGGGATGTTTTTCTAAAATGTATCATAAGGGTAATAAAAATTAATTTCTTCAATGATTGGCACTTCAACTTTATTGACTAAATTAAACAAAGTAGCTCACATAACAGTAGTTGATTATTTGTTCTGTGATCCATCTTCTTTTTAAATCCAGATATGCATGATCAAATAAGATTGTCTTTGCAAAATAAGATAAGGCTCTTCTGTTTTTTTACTCACAAGAAACCAAAGCTAAGCTGAAAATTTAAAAAACATTAATAACTTATACCAGTAAGAAAGTACTCAAAGGAGAGCTATTACAGTACCAGCAAAATTCTAGAACTCTAACTTTCCTGGCTCTTTTACTTCCAGCCTTCAAAGCGCCTGACATTGTAATGAGAACATAGTATATTTTTAAAAAATAAATAATGCTTAGGGCAAGTATTTCAAACATAGGAACATAAAATTTTGAAATCTTCAATTATTTGGCCAGACTCTGGTAAAAACTAGAAGCTGATTGATGGGATTACTTACTTAGAGTAATGCAAGTGCAGTTTATGAATTAATGCCAATTTTCAGTAGCAGGACAGTAATTAGTGAACATTATACTGTTAATTATTCTGTGCACATTTTATTCATCCAGGATTAAATTAAAATAAATGCATCCTGTGCTTCATAATTACTTTCCATTTGATCATACAATCAAAACTGAAACTAGATTTTCTCATTTTGTTGCTCTGAGATGTACAGTTTGGAAAAATATTGCTCTTATTACTATCTAAAGGTAACATACCCTTGATTCAAAATATGACTAAAATAAAACTGATGAATATGAACTAATTCCCACATTTTTTCCTGGTTGTTATCTAACAGTAAGGTCATGTCCACTAATCCAGCTAATGTCTCTGTGAGTAAACTCGGTATGAAAGGGAAATAGTTGACCTGCAGAGTTGATGCCTCTGCAGCTTCTTTTGTTTGGAGTGAACCTCCTTGTCTTCTTTTTCTCCCAACCCGTGCAGCAAAGGAACCCTGTGTAGTATCCTGGATCTGCTGACAAGTCATGAATTAGACAGCAGGAATCTATAAACTTGTCTGCCTTTTCTCTAGATCATTGTTGTTTTTATATACAGTCACAAGACAACAGTTCGGGACAGCGTAAGAGTGGAAAGGAACTTACAAATATATGTGTGCATGTGTTTATATTTCTTTGTACATACTGATGGATCATGTATCACAGATTCCTTATCGCCTCTAATACGTCAATTCAGTTGGCTGATATGAAATGCATCAGCAACAAATCCTTCTCTTTTCTCTAAGAAAATATACTTCCTATGTTTTTCCAGAAAATATTTAGGAAAAGAAGATATTAAGTATGCTGGAATACCAGTTAAAACTGGACACAATTCTCTGTTACTCTAGTTTTACACTGACATAATTTTTCAAATGTCAGTGAATTTATGTAGCATGAAAGCAAAACAATACAACAGAGATTTAACACTGATTCTACATAGTCCTTTCCGGTGCTGTGTTGTCACTGAATTTGGTCAATGATTTCACAAAGTAAAGTGCCAGCTGATTGCTGTGTTGCTAACATTCATAATAATCTGCCTTCTCATTCTGTTCATAAGTTATCCCAATTCCTCAAAACAATTGCTTTACTGCAGCATGGAGAACAACTCCTACAGAAAAAAAAACAAAAACAAACCCAACATTTTTTCATATGTATTCAGTACTGTCAGTATGCTGTAACTTTAGTGTTGCCTCATAATTGCAAATAAAAACAAACACAAGGAGACTTCATTATGGCAGTAGATCATTCCCTTCTATCCGCCTCTATGAGAAAGTGCTTTTCAGAGGATCCAAGTTTATCAAAAATGGTGGGTTTTTTCACTTTATGCACTTGATTACTAACACTTCAGCCTATTATTGAATAGTTCATAAGCATTTCAGTCATGTGTATTTTTTTAATGTGAATTGATAAGACTATTAAATGAAGAGTTAACTTACTAGAAATTTAGCTTCATTGGAATATTTGCTTAACTAGAAGAACACAAAAAATATTGGGAATTTATTGCTTATACACAGAGAACAAACCCACAGGGTGTGTTTGTCATCTGGTGATTTGAAAGAACTGCAGAAAGGACTGCACAAAATAATATAAAGGAGATCAAGAAAGGAAAAAGAACAGAGTGCTTCTGAAATTCATTCATCCTTAGTAGGAGCTTAAATCCACTCAAATCACATTTTAAGTCAGCATTCAAGTGGCAAATTAAAGATGAAGTGCAAGCCAGATACTGTAAAGAAGCAGCAGTTAACACACAAGCCCCATAAGAGAAGAGAAATCAGTTTTCTTCTAAGATGACAGCAAGACAATATGTGAGGGAAATTAAAGATTTTTCTCCCTTTTTTTAGTGACCCGAAAGAAGAAAAGAAGAAAGAAAGAATTTAACCATTCAACAAAGTATTCCTTAAACTCAGAAAGAATGAATAGGAAAAACTGTAAGTTTAATTTGGGCTTTCAAGCAGTCATTCTTGCTGTCCAAGAAATGCAATCAGAAGTATTAGAACTTCTCCAGCTGATACAATTATTATCTTATGTCATTGTAAGTAGGTAGAAATAAGATGCCTTATACAGTTCTGTCAGTAACTACAAGTTGACTTGATAAGTAGTATCAGTAATAATAAACACTAGACTTCTGTGTATTTACCTGAGTATATAGCAATGTTACAAGTTGAGAGAACCTCAGAAACAGCCTAATTCTTGGAGGTCTTCAAAGGAAGCTCTTGGGAAGTGGGCAATAAAGATGCACCACAAAGGAACACAGAGCTCCATCAAAATGAGAATCCTCACAGTGGGGATCTTCACAGAGTGAAATGGGAATTCTTTTGCAATTGGTAAAAAAAAAAAACAAACAAAAAAATGAAATGGAGCTTGCATTGTCATGTAGTTTCCTTAAAATTCAGTAAGAGATTTGTTAATTTATGCAGGGAATGTTTCACAATCACTCTGCAAATGGTTTTGTTAATTGATGATTTAAATCAATATAAGACAAAAAGCTGGTGTGTCCTTGCTAGGTCACCACTACTCACAACAAATATATTTTGCTTTCATGAGATGTTACACACTTGGTTGTGTGTAGGAATATTTTACATCAGAGTTACAGACTTTTAGATCATATCAGAATTTGTATAGACCCTTAATTATATTTCAACTGAATTGTTGTCCATTGTGTGTTCTTATCATATGCTGAAAAGATTAAACATAGAACACAAAGATAATGTGATCCTTTTATTAATTCTTAATATTATTAATGTTATTTGAACACATTTATTTTGTTGCTTGGTATTTACCAAGCTTATTGCTTGAATTGTATGCATAAATATGTGTTTATTACTATGTGATTTTATGTAGGTATAGATTTTCTGTGTTCTTTTCCAAACCAAGGAAATAAAAAATTCTTATCTGTTTCTGGAGACAATATCATTCTCTCTAAAACTGTGATGATACACCACAATCCATGGGCCACAAACTTCTCTGTTAGGGATGGGCATCATTTAGCGTTAACTCATTGAAACTGAAGTAAATTATTTGAAGGCTATCTCAGCAATGCTTATATGAATGGGAAGAGAAAAAAATTCACAAGAGAAAATAGTTTGAAGGCATTATTATTATTCTTATTCTGGAAAATGGAGTCAGCCCTGTGATAACTTTCTCACTGCTGACCTCGATATCAGATCCCAGGAAAGAAGTGATATTTATGAAAATCTCTAGGAAAACAGCTCTAAGGTGGATGGTTGTACTGCTCATGTTAACCTGATACATGAGTTTACCAGATACAGTAGCCTATCTTGATATAACCTTGAACAGATTGGCTTTTGATACTTTACATCATTCTTGCATGTTTTTGCAGAAGTAAAAAATGCATCAGCTAATTCCATATAATTCCATATATTCCATATAATTCTGCAAAGAAAAACATTCTTTAGAGATCAATAATTGAAGTGATCCAAGAAATACTGAAAAGGAAATAGCTCACAGTTTAATTACAACACAAGTTAACTCTCTGAGAATAGAATATGTTCAGAAGTACTGAGTTCTTAGACTTCGAGAAAAACATGTTAAAAAGTTGTCACAATTGCCACATGACCTCTTTGGACTCCAAAAATCAATTATTAATTCTATTTATACTCTGGGAAGGAATACTGCGTTGAGAAATTGGGGAAAAATATACTAGTTCTCAGCCATGTTTGTGCAGTGATACATATGACACTCTTTCTGCATTTACCATTATAATTACTAAAACAAAGATCACATGCTATCAGGAATTCTTCATACAAGGTAAGCTTCTTACAACAGAGGGTTATATCATTTTTTATTTTCCATCTGGACCTGTGAATCTTGTACTTGCAACTACCCAGTGGCTAAAATTGTCCAACTTAGCCCAGTATGTTTAAGATACTCTATTAGGAATAGCTGATTTGTCTAGATGGAACTGACATGTTGGTCAGTTCTCAGAAACAATAAGTTATTGTGAAATAGGGTGTGTGGGTGTGGTGAAAGTCCTCATAACTAATGCAGTATGTTTTGACACCTGAACAGATAGGTGCCTAATAGGAAATGCAGGATCAGGAATTCACCCACACTGCACTTCGTTTAACATGGGTTTAGCAGCTTCTTACCAGCTTTTGAAACCCAGGATCACTTTCATGGATGTATTGGTTGTAGATTAAATGCAAACAAGCAGGCATGTACCACATTGAGTCTTTCCAATGTTCTGTTCAGGCAACATGCTCTGTCCAGCTTTTCACTGGGGATTTCAGAGCAGGGAAGTAGCAAGGAAGGAATCATGCCCTTTGACATAAAATATAAAGGCTGTTTTCCAAGCATGAGTGGTGCAGAAGGAAGATAGAGATAACTGTTCTGTCACACACAGAGAGACAATAGTTTTAAAGAAACAGACAGAAACCAACACCTCCAAATTCTTCTAAAACCAGCACCACAGAGTTCAGGAAACAGGGAATTCAATCAGTGAACACATTTGATTCCTTGCTAGTGTATGGTTTCTCCGTGTAGGAACTTCAGACTCAACCTTTTGCACAGCCTTTGCCGGGTGGATGGATGGATGTGGATGTCGTTGCACCGAGGGGTGACTGTTCACCGCCATTTATTGCTTTCTAACTGAGACTGTTGGCATAAGCCACCAGTGACCTTGCTGAGTGTAAAGTCCCATGATAATCTCTTTGACTCTGTCCCTAGCTAAAGCTAATTGTTGGTTTTTACCACCCTCTGGTTTCCCATCCTGAGTATGTTACAAGGATGTGTGCGTTCATGGGGTTAGTCTGCGGGATCAATTTTTTTTATTTTTCCCACACAAAATTCAACAATTATAGTAGGCTAGATGTAGTGCTTTCAGGTAGTCCTCCCCCATAACGCTTGACAGTGATTCTTTCCTTTTCCAGTGAATACCAGAATTAGCCAACTGTTCAGATGGGGGCAAATAAAGTCCAGGTCTTATTTTATCTGAACATCACCTTCAGGTAGGTTGCATCCCATGACACTATTTCACCTAAGCCCAAAGAATCTGAGTAAAATGTTTTGTTGGGTGCTCTAGCATTTTCTGCCTTCAAAGAACAGCAAAATTTATGCATTTACATCTCTCTATTTTCCTGCTTGCAATGATTTCCTTTGAAAAAAGCCTCCAATGCCAGTCTTTTCCAAGCAAGTTGCAGGTGTCACCAATATGAAGGCAGGGTAATTAGGGTATTCTTTTTACCCCTACATATTTGACATGTTTACAAACTATATTTTTTCATTTGTAAGAATGAATGTATTAAGCAAGGTGCATTTGTAGACATCTAAGACATATTGTTGCTTTTAGAAAATTTCACCAATATGCAAATTGTGTCTAAGGTAGTTGTGGCAAAAAATGAAAAGTTGTAACAAAAGACCATATTGCACATTAAATGGCTTAAATTTATAAAATACTGTAGTAAAATTAATTTTTGTATTACAAAGCATGCTAAAAATAAATATTGCGGTACTGTGATTAATAATAAAGTAGAAAGTTATTGCTGTTGCAGTGTACTGAATGGCACACTCTATGGTTAAGCGTTTGGATTTAGGGGGAACAGGTTTGTTTTTGATTTACCATATTAACAGTCTGTTCCTTATGCTGTCAAATGTAAGCAATTTCTTGGTCAATGATAAGGAACTGGCGCATGTGACTTCATTCAGTTCCTGGTCACATTTTGACTGAACACAGCCCATGCTAAGGCTCAATGTATGCTGGGGGGCAGCACCATCAGATCCATGTGACAGCAACATGTATAGGACATGATGGCCAGGAAGGACTAAAGGTCATTATGCAGCCACTGTCACCTGCAATTTTCTGTCTCCTGCAGCCATTATTCCTGTGTGCTGGTTGTGTGCAGTTCCTTCGGTATCCACTAATTTATGGAAATGGTGTAGACATACCTTCCAAACTGGAAGACTTGGATGTTTCAATTTACAAAACAAAAGATTTCAAGCTGGATCCAGTAAGAGTGCTGAGGCTTTCCTGGCTCCCTGTGTCATGGAGGGGATGCCTGCATCCTGATGAAGAGGAAGGTCAGGCACTCTCACCGTCAGCTAGGCTGCAATTTTGCTTATAGGCTTGCACTTTGATTAACGAGTGGAAAATTACAAACTGTGAGTTGAAGTTAGGAAACAAAATTGTGAGCTAGAAACCTCATGAATTAAGTGAATGGATGTTAGACTAACCTTTATGAAGGGGATTGAGCCCTTCTGCCTTGTGTTTGTTTTCTTCTTGATGAGTTCATAAAGTAAAGTTCAATTGACAGAGTGCACTGCCCTGCAAATTTGAGAGCTCCAAAAAGTCCGTGACAGTGCAGACAATGACACTGTATGGGAAAAGCAAAAGCATTTAAGTACAGAATATAAATCCCTAACTTGTTTCAACATTACTTTGAAATAAAAATATCATCTTTGAATTAGCATCAATTTCTAGTTCTGATGTCTGACAAGAGGTAGATTCTACTTTTATATATTAAAATAATCATATTAGAAGAGACTTCTAATAAGAAAGTGTATAGGATCTTTCTTTAAATTTTTTATCAGCTTTGACCCTTATTACAAAGAGGGAGAAAAATACGGATGTCACCTGAATATTCCAAAAACTTGGATTTTTTATCTTTAAAAGCTCTCTTGTTGTAAGATAACAAATACATTAATGATACGGTTTGTCTGTAGCACATTTTTTTATTAACATTTATTAAATATCTGAAATTTTTGTAATGTCCTCATTTATTATTACCTTTTAAGATGTTCTTATTAACCCTGTTACACACATGCATGTGCTCCATGGTTCTGAGATTCTCAATATTGTTACAAATCTCCTAAGAGGGAATCTTAAGCAATATTCCAAGTGACAGATTATCTCACCTTTGGGAATGTTAGTCAATATACACCTTTATTTAATCTCTTTCTCTGCTGCTGCAGTCTCATGATCTCATCAAACAGTACGGTCATTTAAAAAACATTGTCAGTATGAACACATTACACTGGATCAGTTTGGACCCCTATGCTGTGTAGACACTAGCCCCAAGGACAATACAGAATTGGATGCACTGTTCATACCTAAATCTGATTCAGATTTTTTTCTTGAAGTTAGTTGTCTTTCTAAAGTTTCTTGCCAAAACCTAGAGGTTTCATTAAAAAAAAAAATTGCCTAAATTTAGTAAAACCCTGATGAAATTTAAGAAGAGGCCATGCTCATATTTGATTACCTGCCAGGAACCTTCAGTATTTCTTGGTCTGGGTTTCAGGCCCTCTTTTTCCTGTCCTGCTTCTGAACAATTCTGTTGCCTTCAGACCTGCCACACTACAGGATCTAGACATTTTGGTGACATTGGCTGCCCCTGGTTATGGGAAAACCTTTGTGTGTGACTTAACTGTAACTTTTGAAATTTAATGTAGACATTTTAAGTTATGACATTTAAAGCACCAGGATTAATTATTTCATTTCAGTCTTATTTCATGTGGGAATAATAACAGGTAAGATATGGCTTTGTAAGACATATTGTGTAACAGGAAATCTTTATGTGGTAAAAAAATACTCTCACAAACCTTGTCAGCCTTGGCTACCAAAAAAATATAAGTAAATACCAAAAATCTTCCAGAACATGTACAGATATTTTACAGAATTTTATTCATAAATATGAACAAATTATTCTCAGGATAAAATACATTAAAGAAGAAAATGACCTAAGTTGAATTATGCATACAGTCCCATGTCCTCTGACCATTCAAAATTTAGAGGCAAAATGAAAAAACTAATAGAAATTATTCATCCTGATTTTTCATTAAATGCTTGTGTTATGAATCTGATTTTATCTTTATCACCCAGTTTTACATGGAAAGGAATTTGGCTGCATATTTGACTAACTGTTCTTTATTTAGAAGTGCAAAAATAAAAGCATATTGAAGTTTTCATATGAGTAGTAGGATGAAGATTATCACAGCTGATGTTGTAAAGAGTTTGTGGATATGGATCAAATTGCAAGAGGCTCTAGACTATCTCACATGTGAATGAGTTAGGGGAAACACCAAAGAAACTCACTGAAGTGAGAAGTCAGGTGTAGTGCACACTTGAATGCATTTTCCTCTTGGTTTTCATAATTGTTTTTTTCAATTTTTCACATTCTGAGCATATGTTTTATTTTAAATTCTTCTACTCAAGTATAGTAAAATCTTGGCTTCAAGGGAGAAAATCTCACTGTCACCAAGGGGCAGGAGCCTAGCAGAACAGGTAGAAGGGAAAGAGATGAATATATGTAATTCTGCTGATTCAGTCATTATGTATAAGTAGGGATATGAAACTTGCATATTAGTATACTCTGTGTCTGTGAGATGACAGTGAAGGCTAATCCAATTTGTACACTTCTTGATTTTTTTCTAAAAAACAATTTCTAAAATAACTTCTCAAATCCCAGGTCACCTTCCATTGTTTTCTAACCATATAGAAGAGAGGGAAAAGGGGCATGATTGCCAGATCATCAGTGATTTTAAAATTGGTAGAACAGCTGAGATCTTGGGGGGTAGAACAGATATTGAAGTAGGGGTTGACAATTGATTATGAAGCTTTAGACATAATCTTTTGGAATATGTATAAGACAAATAAATTAAGGAAGTGGAAAACTTTAACAAGTGCATGACAGCAGCCTGGATTGTTTCCAGGGATCATAGCTGAATATTGTTTCTTTTTCCTCACTTGTGTGACAACAGAAATTTCAAAAATTAGGGAACTTGATTTAGAAGTTAGTTTGCTAACTTGGAAATGTGTGGGTTTTCTAATGAAAAATACATGAGGGATTCTGCAGGTGTTAATTTTTACAAATCCTTTAACATCATGTTAAGATACTAAGAAAATTCAGAAAAAATTGTGGAAAAACATATTCTGTCTGGTCTTCTTCTTCCTGTATGCTATAGTAAATGACTATTTTCTGCATGTCTAGTATGCTGAGCAGGATCAGGATATATACTCTTCTACCATGACCTTCCAAGAAATATTAGACACATAATTTATGAGTGGCAGAATGCAACGAAACCATGAGTAGGTAAAAAGTCAACTCCATACAATATAAATAAATCTGTGAGTTCAAGGAAGGTCATGCCATATTTGATTTATACATTAGCCTGTGAGACAACACTGACAAAATTGTTGATTTAGGATGTGAGGGAGGAGTTATTTGCTACTGGTTCCTGTTTTAGCTTTTCATCCCAAAAAACTGCTAGATATTTTTGTTCTCTGAATTGTTAAATTTTGTGCTCTTAGAAAGACTTAAAGAAAACCTCAGCTGAAAAATAACATTATAATAAGTAAAAAGATACATGCAGCAATAAAAATTACAAGGTACTTGATTTTGACCTCATTACCATATCATGGTTATCACAATACCCTACATGGAATCTCATTGACTTTGATACAAAAATAGAACACAATAGTCAAATATAGAAGATAATTATTTTACAGGGTCAGTCAGACATAAAGAAAGTAAAAGCGTAACACAGTATGGCCTTACAGACAGATATATAATGAAATATAGAAGATCTCATGTAGATACAGAACCTTTACTAAAGGACTGAGTCACTAAGTATCTGTAAAATTTCATGTAAAAAAAATCCTATTACTCAGGGTAGTGAGAGTTTCCAAGAGCCTCCCTTTGAGAAAACACCTGAAATATACCCTAGCATGATTTTCTTGAGCAGGGATGTCGGACAAGATGACACACTGACGTCCCTTCCAACCTTACCCATTCTATGATTTTATTACCAAGAAGTTTTTGACAGTTCCTGTGCCTTAAATGCAACTAGTATGTAGATATGATTCTCTTAGTTTTAGTAGTGCAAGACGCAAGTTGTATTACAGGAGACTGCCCTCATTCTCAGAATAAAAGTGTTTTATCAGTTGACCGCAAACAAAACTGTAGCAAAAGTTCATCAAAGGAAGACATCCCTAGAGCATTCCATGTTTCTGTCTATATTCAGGTATCATTATGTAATGTATACCTATTCATAGAAGCCTAACAGTGAGAAAAATATTTCACATTATTGATGACTGCTAAGCCTGCAGTGGTAGTTACTCCAGTTAACATGGAAATCACGTTAAAGGAATAAGGTCAGTTTAGTGACAGTTCAGGAGCTGAGCCAAACAAGGATTGAACTGGAAAAGGCAGAAGTAGCAGGATGCTAGGCTTTATTTAGACATGCTGATAAATCATAGTTTATTGAATGAATGTTGAATGAAGGACTGAGACGAGTGCTAGAGGTGAGAGTTTGAAAGGATATCCAGACAGGAACTCGACAGAACACAATATAGTGTACATAGTATATAGTAGTTTTCTTAATGAAGTAATTTTCAGTGATTTGTAACTTGGAGAATTTCTTTACTAAAAGTATTATCTGTGTGCTTTGTTATCCCTGAGTAGTAGTATGGACCAACCTCTAAATCTATGGAAATTTGCTGTGATTGTTCATAGTTTAGTATTTGCTAGGCCTTTTTACAGCAATTCCTCTAAACAGACAAAGGCATATTTTTATTTTTTTAATGCAAAGAGAATTCCCTTAGATGTTAAGATTTGTACTTTTCCTTAATCGGTTTTACCAGAAGAGGAGTCTGAATTGGGTATTATTATACTGGGTTTTAATTCTATGCTAGTTTTTTCTTTTCTGAATATTGATGTATACTATTTAATAAGAAAAAAAAGAGTATCTGGGGCTTACTGTAAATATCTGCTGGCAGGTATGCAGAAATACCAGTTGCCAAATATGCAAACTGTTCTTTTGTAATTTGGAACAATTTTCTTGTTGAGGGAATGCTATAATCACACAATTTTTGCTCATACAGGTATTGCTGTATTTCCTGTGAAGATGAAAAAGTAAATGTACAATTTTTTGATAAGATACCAGAAAATGATGTAAAGCTGATTTTTAAAAACTAATGATGAAAAAAATGAACCATCAAAATGCAATTTCCATTTTTTTGAATGATTCTACTTTGCTTTAATGGCTACATGGAAAGCAATATATATTTAAATTTTTCCAAGACACACTTTTTGTCAGAAATTTTAGTTTTAAAAATGTTATGCTAGTATTTAATTTAGAATACTATCTTGTAGGTTTATAATCTACATTTTGTATTAGCCTTTTTTTAATAGTAGCAACTATTATATATACCTGATAAAACCATCTTTCTGCTTTCTTTTGTTAATTATAGTTATTACTGTATTTGATATCTTTCTACATAATGAAATTCTCAGAAACTTTTAGTCCTTATTCCATAGCTTTTTTATATATTAAAATACAGATAGTGATAAGGATTGTAAATACCAATCCTGCTTCCTTCACATGAAGGACTGTGGAAAACTTAGGTTTGAATATATGTGCAGTACCTGACTGAACTTCAAAATGAAGTAAAATTCAAAGATCAACTTATTTCTAAGATCTGGATTTCTGTTGCTAAGAGGGAGGATTGTAATTTCCCTAATGCATTTTAAAGGGCATAAGAATGAAGAAAATTTATTTCCCTTTTCTCAGTTCTAAAGGAAATTTTACATTCAATAGATTCACCATATTTTTTTCACAGCCTTTGGTAACTCACCTGAATTAGGTGGCTCTCCTGATTTATAAATTTTAGCCTAAAAAATCAGACATGTTTATATTTGATAGTGAGAGCTAACTTTGAAATCCAGTTGTGAAAATAAGAATGCTGGCTTTCCAGAATTAAAAATATGCCAGCAAATTTGACACAGGAAAATACGTCGTGTATCTTCAATAGAACTGCTCCGTTTCAACATTAATAAAAATAAAAATTCTTTGAGTCAATTATAAAAATTTGTCAGATTGTGACAGTGATCTCTATAGACAAAATCTATCAGGAACACCTGAGAGTTTGTTACAAATATGTGTGTACGTTTGCATCTATAACAACTGGCCACATGCTATTTCTCATAGCATGAAAAGAAATTAAGACAAACATCAAATAAAACAAACTTGGGGTATGTAGGGAGAATATAAAGGCTAAGCAGGATAAATACACATATTTTTCCTTGATGGAAACGTTATTGTGAGTATACTCCTAGGTTATCTTTCTTTTCCCCGTTTGTTTAGATTTTTGTTTTTTAGTAGATACATAGGTTGGTTGGTTGGTTTGTGTTGTTTTTTGGTGTTTTTTTTTAATTCTACTCGATAAGAGAAGTAATTTGAGTAATTTCTTGAGCAGATGATATCTCTTCACCATCAAAATGCTGACCTTAGATTAACACTTAAGGGAAGGAGTGACCCAGTCTGTGATAGGGAATTAGCAGAGAAAAGTCCATACATTTCTCCAGAAAAAATATGGAACAAGTAATCACTATTTAAATCAGATTTTCTGTGCGCTCTCAGTCAGCCCAAGATTCAGTTCACTGCGCATTTTTATAAATGTGCAGTTTATACAAAAGACTCCACCTGCATTGCAGTTTTTCTTGAAAGTACCAGTTACTGAAGATTTTAACATTTCTACGCATAGGTTTATTATATGAATTGCTCTGAATTCTGCTTTCCCAGCAGCAATTGATTTTCTTGGTTATGTAACGTGGCACATGCATCTTAAAAAGCATTGTTATGATAGGTATTATTTAGTCTATTTATTCATGGCAATTTACTGAACATTAGTGTAACTGCATGGGGCCTTTAGCTACCAACAGGTAGCTGAAGTGAAGGAAGGAAAGAAATGAGCAACCACCTGTCAGTGTAGTAAACCAGGTGTATGCTCTTCTGTGTGTCATAACAATTCTGCAGGCAGAAAGTAAAGTGGGATGTAGTTTCAGGGACAGGCACTGCTGTTTGTAGTTAGTTTATTTTATAACACACAAGTATGAACGTGCTCAGGTTGTTAACAAAATATTTATATGAGCAAATCAGATGAAGAAAATGCTAAAAAGTAGCGTTTGAAAAGTCTGTTGTATCTGCCCTCAGTCAGCTTACCCTATTGACTGGAAGCTGGCTATAGGAAGGAAATGTGAAAAATAAGGCAATAAAGCATCTGATTGTTGAAACTTTCCTTTCTTAGGATATATGGATAATTTTGCACCTCCCTGCATAGTTTCATAGCTTTTTAAAGGTATTAACTGCTAGATTGTTACAGACGCTTGAAGGCACAAGCAAGAAAAATTAGCTGTTACAGATGCTTGAAGCCACAAGCAAGAGAAATTAACATAACTAAAGTATTTCAGGTTTATTCTACTCTCTTCTTTCCATAATTTTCTTTGCTTTTCTTCTTATCTGAGTCAGATGTCTTCAAAATCCCACTTTCTTAGCTTATGATATAGCAGCAAGCTTTTACAGTTTTATTTTGGTTTATTTGGAGGCTTTTTTGTTTGTTTTTGGAGCCAGAGGGTTGCTTGATGACTTTTTTCTCTGTTAAATATTAGTTGGCCTGATTGACTTGTATTTTTCCCACAAACACATGCATATGTATATGAAGGAAAGTATAAATATACAAATTCTTACATGAATAAAATATGGTAATCAGTTCTGTCACCTTCACTGTTAACATTTTTTTTTTTTTTATAATGTGTGTTAGGTTAGAATTTGTCTGCAATATTCTTTGTCACATTTCATGGATCATTTCCATTGAGGAAATATGGAATCCACATGCTGGGGAGAATCTAGTGACTGTTTTGTATGACTTCCAAAATCAGTGGCAGTTGTTTTCATGAAGTTCTATTTCTCTGATTTTGTGGTTGTCTTTGTGTTATGGAAGAAGCTCTTACAGCATGAGGCCAGTACTTATGCCTGTAGTCTTACTAACTCAGTTGCCATTATTTGTGTATCTATAGTTTGTCACTATGGGAGAAATATTGCCCTGTGAACAGGATGAATATAATTCCAGTGTTCATCCAGAAGAAAGAAAAAATACACTTATTGTGTCTGTAAATGAAATTACCTGGGACTGTCCACTGGCCATGGATATCAACACTGATATAACAAGATTGATCTAACCAACAGGCACCCATCACTGCCCAAAACATGTCCCACAAACTCTGCCTCAGGTGTATGGCTGCCCATATTTCTGTATCATGACAAGTGTTGCTTTCCTACTACAGCTGTAACTTAACCCATGATCATTTCTTACACCCTCCCTGCTTCATGATCCAGATGGGCCTTTTGTTTTCCAAGCTCACTCTGGAGAACCTGCTGGAAGTTAGTGGAAGAAGCTTCCCTTCATTCATTGTTACCTCTTCCACACTCTGAAGCTGTACTACATAGGGATGAAGTGATTGCCACGTCACCCTAGCAGGATGAACAAAGCCCAGAAGACTCTGGGCATAATCCACTGTATCAGCGCTTATAAGACAAGACATCTTGCTCTGTTGCTGTGCACATGTAGTTTCTAACAGATGCTGATCTACCTGCTGCATGTGCTGTAAAAGAATGTCTTACTGCTGCAGTGACAGTTTCATGCCAAAATTTCTTTCTGGTTCTGTGCAGTTCAGCAAGATTCTCACCCTAAGGCATGTATCTATCACCTCCTTCATTCTCTCTGATTTGCTGGAACCAAGCAGTTTCACTCACTAGATTCTGACTTCAGACCTGATCCCACTATCAACCTTGATTCTCTCTCATTTAGGATCTTCTGAATGAGAAGTGCCTCTCATGGAATATGATGAATCAGAACAGGCAGCCTAGAATTTAGAATTTCCTTCTCAGTATAATCTGACTAATGTGGACTTCACTGCTGAGCAGTAGTAGAGCAGTGGGTCAGGTTGTGTACCCCCATGTATCTAATCCCAGCGCTGTTGTGGAGGGTTAATAGACACCATGACTCTCTCCATGCATTTTACAACTTAAGGTTAATAGTTAATGACTTATACCAAATGTCTTTTACTTTTGCCCAGCTCTATACAAGATTCCACAGAGACTCAATCCTTGGGTATATCCTCTTTGACTCTAACAGATCCCTTAACTATGAGATTTTTAGACATGGCATTCAGCCTGGAGAATTGAATTCCAGGGAGCATGCCAAATACGTATGGAATTATACATCCTGCCTGTGGCGGATATTCCCTGATCTGGGTTAATCCTTTTTGTGTGGGGGCTGGGAGAGTGCTTTTAGGGCTGGCTGAAACTGCACATACTGACAGTGGTCTGGGGCCTTTCACAAGAGCTGACTTTACAAGACTGTTTCACTTCCACCATTCATAGAAGCAGGAGCATTTGACTATAAGCAAAGGAGCAGCACTGGTCAGGGATGGAAATTTCGGGCATGAACAAGTATGGGTTCTAAGACAATAAGAAAGTTTGTGTACATTTCAGACAAGGCTTGAAAATTCAGCTTAAGTTCATAGTTTTCAAGTAAGGATGACAGCTACTTAATATTTTTATTTGTTTTTCAGGCTGCTTTTTAATTGTTATTTTATACTGACACCCTATGTTTCCTCTTCAGAAAAGAGTCTACAGGGTAACTTCAGATTGGATGTATGGGGGGTTTTTTGTTTGGTTGGCTTTCATTTAATTCTTTGGAGCAAAAAACCTCAAAATCATTTGAGTTGACCTCTGAATTTTAAGTTTAACCATAAATGACTATTTCACTTCCACATATTTGTAAGGCTAACTGGAAGAAAATGTTCTAGTTGAGAGACAGAAAATCCCACAACCTTTTAATTTACTCATCAATAATTTTATTTTCTTGTCTCTTGATAATGAGTGGAAGAGAAGCACAGAGTCAGTTTCTGAATGGAATGTAACAGCATCTGCTTTGGTTCTCCTTTTTTGTTTGTTTGTTTTGTTTTGTTTTGTTTTGTTTTGTTTTGTTTTGTTTTGTTTTGCTTTGTTTTGTTTGGGGGTTTTTTATTTGTTTTTTGTTTGCTTTGGTTAGGTTTGGGGGTTTTTTTTTTTGTTTTTTT
>VWZQ01007107.1:116841-131922 GCA_013397015.1 Myiagra hebetior
TTTTTTTTTTTTTTTTGTTTATTGCATTAGATAATCAGTAGGAAATCCTTGGATCATATATTGTCTAATCTACAAATGGATACTGAGTATAAGATCTTGTGAAAAAAACTTACATGGAGAATGCTAATTAGTAATGAAATGGAGGCAAGGGAATTTTACACCTCCTAGTAAAAAATGGGGCATTTTTGAGAGATTAAATGGAAGCAAGTATTCTTAATATGATAAATGTATAATTAACTATGGCAGATAAACAATTTAATTAAAAAGAGTAAAAGCATCTCCTCTAACTAAGGGGAGGAACAAAAGGGGAAAAAACTATTTTTGTCATAGATGATTATCACTTCAAACCCTCTGTGGGATCTGTAGAAATTAGATCCAATTTCCGTGAAGATGCTTACATCCAAGTAGAAATCATGACTTGACACTTTTTCAGGAAGGGAAGAGTAATTTCTGTTGTAACTTCAGTTCAGCTGTGGACTTTATTTTGTTTCTGCTTAAGAATTTTATATGTATTTTGAACTATGCTGTAAGGTTTAGATAATACATAAAAATAGTGTATGTATTTATATATATATGTAGGCCATTTGTCTTAATTTGGGATTATTTTCAATTTGAAATAACTGCATTACAGAAGGGTTCTTATAATTCACGGATTTGATAATTTTAAAAAGCATTACCTGGAGAAATAGAGTGCATTTCTGTTAGAAAACATGCCAGAGAATGTACCATGACAAAGGCCTGAAGAATTAAGTAACCTCTGGGTGACTCTGTGTGATCTTGAAGGATTCTGGTATACAGTATCAGGTAAACACTTCAACTCCCAGAACACAGGAAGAGAGTCCCAGCAGCATAACCACAAGTACCAGCTTTAGAGGACTAGTTGTAAAACTTTTCAGAAATACAGTGCTACAAGCCCTTCAGAGTTCCAGGGAATTTCTAGTTTTGATAAGCTCATAAGTTTTCAGGGCTTTATGTTACACTGCTGTGGACATCAATAGCATAATTAAAAAAAAAATTAAAAATCAGAGTTTGTAAAAGATCTGTGGATAATACCATAATAAACACAGAATATTTTGCTGAAGTGGTGCATTATGTTTGATTTAAAGGGAATCCATGAATGGTTTTGACCTCTTTCCCTCTGTGAAGTTTGTAAAGACTCAGACATAAATTTGAAGACAGTATTAGCTAGTGCTGCTGCAGACATTCAGTATTACTTAAGAGTGCCAGCCAATGGGAGACCCATGTCAGAAATTGTTGTTGGGTAAATAAACTGGCAATGAATTAGGGTACTGTAAACCTAGAGCATGATGGCACAGAACAGAGCAGGGTTAGCTGAGCTTTCAAAATTGCTGTTAGAGCCACTACTCAGTCTCTGCCTGTGAAACAGCATCTCTCTTCTTTAACGAGCTAACTCATCTTCCATTCTGTACTCATGAAAGTTCATAGCCTGTTTAAATGCTTCCATAAGCAACTATCCGGAAAGAGCAATTTGAAGATGCAGTCTGCCAGTATGGAAAAAGTCTGAACTGTGTAGCTATGATTCAATCTCAATTCTTCAAAAATATGCCAGAATAGTTAGGCTGATATAAGGGAGAAGAATAACCACATACCAGCCTTAAATTCAAAGGAAACGGTTGTTTACAATACACAGAAAGTAATTTTCCCAGTTATATTCTGTAGGTGATATCTTTGGATGTTGTTTAAATTTTTAAATATTGTTTTTCAAAATATTAATTGAAACCAAGGTAACTCAGACTTCATTTGATTTACATTTTTTTCCCTTCTTGGTTCTGTTCTTAAACTTCATTTTATTAATGGATGGCAAGGACACAGAGGTAGTAACACAAATGAGGAAGGGAAATAGTTGTCTTTCTCTTTTATTACTTACTGAATTTTAGGTTGCTTATATACCAGAATGCAAAGCCAAAATGAAACTAGCATGATATAACCTTCACTCTTTCTATTTTCTGTGCATAAAATCCAGGAAATCTCAGATCTACTTTTATTAAAGATTAATATCTTTCTAACCTTGAACAAGAAATTGACAAAACAGAGATCAATTTTTAGTGAAGTATAGATACCAGGTTTAGAATAAACCTGCATTACTTACACAGTACTAGTATTAATAAATGCATAAGGAATAGCAGTGTTGGTAATTACTGAAATTGAGCCAAACTTTCAATTACTTAAGTGGTGAGCTTAAAACTTGGAGTTTAGATCTGCAGATGAAACTCAAAGCTTTCAAAGAATTGCTATCTCTCACATAATGTTTCTCATGGAAATCTTGTAAGAAGAAACAGCGTTCTGAAAACTACAGTCATATGAATTCAGTGACTGCCAACTCCCTAATTCTCTGTGGGGGATATACCCCAACTGGGAATCTTATCTCTGCTTTTATTTCTTAAATATCTTGATTTGTGACAGAAAATGTGTCACAATCTAAGTGTTTAGTTCTAAGGTTAGAGAATTCCACAATTCCACCCACCCATGTGTGATGGTTTCATTGTCAAAATCCTTATTAAGAAAAAATTCTATAACCTGCATATTAGCAACTGTATGCTTCCATTCTAATTGAATTTTGATTGCCAGCAATCTAGTGTGAAGGAATCAATAAATAGAGATGTAGTTTTGTTCCCAATACACATTTACTTTTGAGATCCTATTAACCCTTTCCACTCCTAGCTATTAGATCAATTCCATACTTCCTGTAGAAATGGGATCATGAAGAAAACTATGATTGCATAATGAAAGGTTTGGCTGCTCTTGTCACAATAGTAATTTTCATTAGGGGTTTTCATAGGCAATTAAAACATTTTAATTAAAGCTGTTCAAGATGTTCTTCTGAATATTCAGTAGTTAATAGAAAGACACTTGTTATCCCAGAGTCTAACAGCAAGTAACATGAGGGTGCTGGCGACATGAATTAATTGCTTTATCACCATGATAAAAAATATGTATTACTTATCAGTAACAATGCAATGTCTCCATTAGAAACATCCATAATTATTTAGTAACATTGTAATGCTGCAGCTTTTCTCTTGGTAACTATGCAGTAAACCAGTGAATCCGTGTCCTCATTATACTCAAGTATATCAGTTAGTGCATTTTCCAGCATGTTAAATGTCCTTTGTGAGAATATTTTTATAGAGAGCTTCTTGGACTATAAATAACACTTTTACCAGTATATATCAGCTATATCAGCACTTGAGAAAATACTTTATATTCCGTCCTGTAGGTGGTCTGAATTATTTTTGATTATTTTTAAATATTAATGTAGTACTGCACTAACTGTTATGTGCAATATTGAAAGATATACTGAGCTCTAGTGAGATTTGCAAATCAGGTTAATATGAATCTTGCTTTACTGGGAATTATTTCCTACATTTAGTAGTTAAGTGGAGAAATCTGCTGTTCTGTGATATTAACAATAGTATTCCAAACAAGCAATATAGTTTTTTGACTCTGCAAGGTGGTGTTCATTAGAATGAACCAATTGATTGTCTTTCTCCATGGTAAAATGATACACTGCAAGTAAGTTATCAGATCTCATGAAAGTAAATTCAATGTGTTTAAATGCACACATCTGTATTATCTTTACATTTCACAGAGTTTCTATTACTATTTGCTTTTGATAAAAGTGCTAGAAAATGTATGAGGCTTTTATTGCAGGTCAGTGCATTATAAAACAATGCTTTTGCATGAAATCATACCCAAATATATATAAATCATGTTTCTGCCGTTCATCTTTATTTCTAGTGGTGGACTTGGCAGTACTAGGCTAACAGTTGGACTTGATGGCCATAAAGGTCTTTTTAAATCTAAATTATTCTATGATTCTATGATACAGCAGTTGCTCAGAATTACAGATTAGTCAGCCATACAGGTGACATCATTAGGAATATTACAGTATAAAGCACAGAAAAGCAACCCTAGTTTAAATGCCAATTTCTCTACTTAATTTCTTTAATAAATCAGCTCTACTTTTGGCACATTTTGTATTAGTGTAAAATAATTTACATAAGAAAAATCACTGCAATGGACAAAAACCCAGGTGGCATTGGGTACAATAGGGCTTTATTTAGTGAAATAAAGCTTGCCATTGGGCAATTTCAAGGTAAAATGTGTAATTTACTGAGTATTCTTATATAGAATTAGCAGCAAGGCTTTATTTCACTTCTGAGTAAGACAAGTAAATAATTTCAATTTTGTAGTCTGCAAATAATAAAATACAGCTGCACCTGAGGTGGCTTTTATCACAGAATCACTGAATAACAGAATAATTTAGATTGGAAAAGACATTCGTAATCATTGAGCTGAACTTTGACTGTCAACTAGACCATGGCACTAGGTGCCATAGTCAGTCGTTTCTTGAACACCTCCAGGGATGGTGGCTTCACCACTTCCCTGAGCAGCCAGTTCCAATATCTGAAAACCTTGTCAGAGAAGAAATTCTTCCTGATGTCCAACTTGACGCTTCCCTGGTGCAGCTTGAGGCCATTTCCTCTTGTCCTGTTTCTGGCTGTCTGGGAGAAGAAACTGACCCCTACCCTGCTACTCCCTCATTTCTGGCAGTTGTAGAGAGCAACCAGGTCACTCCTGAGCCTCCTTTTCTCCAGACTAAACGCCAGCTTCCTCAGTCACTCTTCATACAACTTACCCTCTAGCTGTATGAAAGTAATAAGCTCTGCTGTCCTTCTCCGGACACACTGCAGAACTTCAATGTCTTCCTTGGAATGTAAGGCTCAGAACTGGACACAGCACTCAGAGGTGTGGCCTCACCTCTGTTGAGCACAAAGCAACCCTGGTCCTGTTGGCCACAATATTTTTGATACAGTATTTCTGACATTTTTAATTTAAGTCCACTAGCTGGACTTCTGCAATGTTTCCAGGAAATGCTATATGTAAGTTCTAGCCATTAGTTAATGCTCCATAAAAATGGACTTTGCCCAATAGCAATGGATTTTGAAAATATAATCTTACCTCTCTTTATGGGAAAAACTGAGTTGAGCAACCCTTGACTTTTCTGTAATCATGAAGTATGGCAGCTATTGAAATTTTACCTATAGACCAGTCACTGAGGTTCCTTGCAGGTCTAATTCATATCACAGAGAAGCTATCCATGGTAAGAGGCACCAGTGGGAGGACCCAGCAGGGCTTGGACTGTCAGCATGACCTGTGTCTATGGCAGATGAATGATGCACAAGTCTTCTGGACCTGCAGCCTGGCAGCTGGTCAAAGGGCTTAGACAGGAGGAGAACTCAGAAGCAGGACAGCATGAAAGACACATTGTTGCAGCACTTTAGATGAAATGAAACCTTTGTACTTCAAACTTGTTGAACTTATCCTGGGCTCCTGCCAGGGCACAGCCCTGTGGTGATGCAGAGAGCAGCACCAAGTCATGACTCCAGGCAGGACGAAGGAATTGGGCACTGCTGTATCGAGTCTGAACCGGGCAGTGCAGGTTGGTAGGACAGCAGGGGCACAGGGCATGGAGGCAGAGGGTGTAGTGAACTGCAAAACAGGCCTGGGCTAATGAGTGGTGGGGTGATGAGACCTGCTGAAGCCTGCGTGTGTATATGGCTGCAAGAGCCCTAGACCATGTGCAGAGGGTCAGAGCNGTGCAGAGGGTCAGAGCCTGTGGCTGCTGAAAAGCAGTGAGGCAGGGACTGTCACAGCCTGTCCCCAGTGCCACCACAGGGGTGCTGAGAGTTGACCCCTGACAGCCATCCAGCCAAGAAGGCAGATGCCCCCCAGTGCTCTCATTATCTAGGTGGGCCTTTGTTGGTCTCAACAGACTGGAAATGTGCCTGGCATTTTTAGTTATGCCAATATTAATGATTTGAGTTCTTTCTCAAAAGATCCAGCCTGTATTTTGCTAGATGCTCCTTCTTGCGCTTTTGTAAGAGAGGAGGGGCATTTTCTTTCTCTAGTCTTTGGGCACTTTTCTCATTTGCCATGATTACAGATTATTTTAAGTAGCCTCATGATGACATCAACCAGATCACTCAGTACTTACGGATGCATTCCCTCAGGGTCCATGGGTTTAATGTGTATCCAGTTTGCTCAAGTATTTTCTGAGCCAAGCCTCATTCACCCAAAGTACATTTTCCATGCTACAGACCTCCACCCTGGTCTGGGATTTCCCATGTAGAGTTTGTAAAGACCAAGACAACAACAGTGTCCGAGCACTTCAGCCTTTTCCTGTGTCTTGGGTCACTGGGCTTCATGCCTCATTCATCAACAAGACCACCATTTTCTCCAGCCTTCTCTCTACCACTTTGGGATTTAGAGAAGTCTTTCTAGTTGTCTTCAGCATCCTAGGGCAGACTCAGTTGAGACAGATTTTGGTTTCCAAGCCATGCATTCATCTGCACATCCAGTTAGTGTCTTTATATTTCTCTCAGGTTACCTGTCACTGCTCCACCTTCTTTTCTGTTTCTAGTTCAAAGAAAGACAGAACCATTTGCCTTCATTGAGGAAGATGAGCCATTGCAATCAACAAAATCCTCCTGTATTGTGACATTTTTCAAAAAGTGAATAAAAATAAATCTTATCTATTATTTTTTAAATTCTTCTTCACTGAAAAACATTAAGCCTGAAGTGAAAGCAACATTGAGCTTGAACATTAAGCCAGAAATGAAACCAAACCAACCAAGCAAAAGATCAATAAAACATTTTTCATAAATCAAAAGAAATGAAAATGTAGATCTTTACAAATGCATCACATTTTTGCTGATATAAATTTTTCTTAAGTTTATATGGCAGAAATTTTATATTAGTTTTACTAAAGACTGACTTTCTGACATTAATACAAATCACTTCTAAATATACACAGAGAATACTTTTTATATTTGAACTAGACTGAAAGGAACTGGGGGCAGGTTTTTATACCTATAAATGCCATTTGGACCTCTGTAGCAAAGGGTACAGCAGTGTCTTTTCCAAAAATAGTATCTGAACCAACAAGACTGACATGAGCTCTTTTAATTAAGAACATTATGTTTAATAAATTATTATTATGATTAAAATATAATAATCTTAATACCCACCATAATTTAAAAAAAAACAACCCAAAACTTACGCTTTTTAAGACTTTCTGAAACAAAGCTTAGCTAATTTTTGTTCCATGTTGGTAAAGAATGCTCAATGCTTTATTTCCCAATTCAACATCTTACTTTCTGTACTTCCAATCTAATTATGCATCACTACATCTTGTGGTTTAACAGCAACAATATTGTAGTAGTCCAGCAGAAGCAAGTAACATATTAAAATTAGAGGCATTTTCCTCTAAGTTGTATATAATGTCAATGACCAAAGTTTTATTACTTTAAAGACTAAATATTGAGAAATATAACTCTGAGCATTTACAGGCTTGACTCCACCATAGGGTTCTTTTCCATGGGATTATCAGGGGTTTGGAGTGCTTCAATAGGACTGGTCAACTACATAATGCCAATCAAAGCACTGTTTTGACTAATAACATGGATAAGACTAGAGTTTCTTACCTACCTTGTGCCTAGGAGTACCCCCATACACCCGGCTGACAAAAGATTGGCTGAAGTCTTCGTCACTCAATACTCCTTGTTAAACATCTCTGTAAGGGAGATGTGAGAATGTGCTGTATAAAAGGTCAACGACATACTGGTGATGCTTAACACTGTCTTTCTAAGTAGATAATCAGGGGTTCTACAGTGTCTGAATAGACAAATCTATCGGTGGATTATGCTTAACAAGCTCAAGGCAAGAAAGATGAGGTTAATCTTGTCATTTTGGAGAGGAAGCTTTTCAAATGTACAGCATCTGAAACGTGTGATCAGGAATGTTTCCTCTTTTCAGCTGACAAGAGAATTAGGTAAACATTCTTGCTAATCTGTTCAAACTGTGGTCTCCTATGGTATTTTCAGCTCTTCCATTCCCATAAAGAAATGCTCAAAATATTTGGTGTCATGAAATATGAAATAGAAATTGCAGAATATGGCACAGAAAAGCCACAGACAGTATAAAATGTAAGTTTAAATGTATGTATTGGGGTTTTGTGGCAAGGTTTTGGAAGTGGAAGGCTACAGGGGTGGCTTCTGTGAGAAGATGCCAGAAGCTTTCCCTGTGTCCTATAGAGTCAGTGCTGGTCAGCTTCAAGACAGACCCAGTGTTGGCCAGTGCTGAGCCCATCAGCAACAATGGTAACTGTTCTGTGTAAACATATTTAAGAAGGAAAAACAAAAGAACTTGCTGGGGAACAGTACCCAGAGAAGCAAGGAGTGAGAACATGTGACAGCAACAGCACTTCAGACATGAAGGTCAGTGAGGAAGGGGCTGAAGCTGCTCCAGGCAGCAGAGCACATGTTCCTCTGCAGCCTCTAGTGCGGACCACAGCGAGGCAGGCTGTCTCCCTGTGGCCCATCAGGACCCAATGGTGGAGCAGACATCCACTTGCATCTCGTGGAGGACTCCATGCTGAAGCAGGTGGACGTACAAGGGAGGATGTGACCCTATGGGAAGCCCATGCTGGAGCAGGCTTCTGGAAGGACCCTTGAGCTACAGAGAGAGGAGTTCACATTGCAGAGCTTCCTGAAAGCCTGTACACGCGGACGGGACTCAGGCTGAAACACTTCATGGAAAACTGCAGTTCATGGGATGGACTGACATTACAGGAGTTTGTGGAGGGCTATGTCCTGTGGGAAGGACTCTATGTTGAAGTAGAGGAAAAGTGTAACGAGTCCTCCCTCTCAGGAGGAAGGAACAGCAGAGACAATGTATGATGAGCTGACCGCATTCCCCATTCTCCTAGACCACAGTGAGGAGGAGACAGAGAAGTGTACCCCAGTTCTGCTTCCCTGGNGTACACATGTGAGTGTGTGGTGGTCCTGCCAAGCAGCTTCACGTTGGAGATGTTTTTGGAAGGTCGAGGCACCTCACCATCCAGCACCGCAAGTCGCCATGACAGCAAAGTATCAAAGTGAGTGTTGAATCGTGAAAGACGTACATTCTACATTTCTCTACTCATGGTAAACCAACTTTGTCTCCTCTCAAATCACATGAAAGACAACATAAAATTTTGACTTAGTATGAAAAACAGCTAAGTTTGAGCAGCATATGAGTTTGCTCTTATTAGATTCTCAGTTCAGCGTCAGTCATGGGTGATTTTTAAATTTTGAATAGGCAAGCAATTGCTACTTCCTCTTTAGTTTATGTTTCAAATGTCCTTCTTTGCAACGTAAGTTAGAACCAGTAGGGGGAAAACACTGTTGGAGCTGGGAGAATTACATTGTGGGAGGAGAGAAATGCTAGGGACATATCAACTGAGGTCCACTGCTCAGGGTCTTTCTCTACATCAAAAGAAATATTATATAAATGTTCTCAAGGCCAAACTTTCATGCCTAAGACTGGAAAACACCAAATTTAAGCACAGGTCAATGCACTTTCATTCACTGTTTTAAAAATAAACAGACTTCAACTACAATAAAGTTTTAATACTGCTTCACACAGAGAATGATGAGGAAGAAAAAGAGCTCTCTTTTTCAGTTTGGTCTTTGAATAAAAAAAAATCAGACTCAGTCAGAGAAACTCAAACTCTACTGCAGAAACTCTACTGCTGTAGGAGAAGCAGGTGAAATTGACAAAGGACATCCCAAATAAGAGAATTTTACCTTTATCAGTATTAGAAGAACTAAAACCAAATACATTAATATAGTATTTAAATATCAGTACAAAGAAAACAATTAATTTACATACCTTATGTTATTCTTTTTTAAGTACTTACTAGCATTACGATACTTTGATAATCACAAATATTGCAATTTTAGAATTTTTTAACTAGGATTAGATTTGTGTGTGTTTGCAATTTTAAATTATAATCTAAAACTAGTCTGTTTTAATTACACAGTCTTTCCCAGACTTTGTCTTTTTTTTTTTTTTTNTTTTGGTTCACAACCCTTTCTATATTACTGTTAGTTTCATTTATACTTTTACCACTTTTATGTTTACATAAGGAAGTGTAGAAAATATAATGAAGTAATATTTCTGAGAAATCAGGAACTGAGTTATGCATTAAAGTTAATCTTAAGTGCTAATTGTATTAAAAATATATCATACATAGACAGTATGACCAGTTTGAAGAATTCATCATTGTGGATTTGAGTATTTCCAATGCAATGTAGATTGGATATTTAAGTTGTAAAGTCTCATTGTGTTTCTATTGCTTTCAAAAATAATTTTGCATTTAACTTCTGTTTCTCAAACAGTAACTTCACCTCTGATATTTCAAGAAAGCACATGAAAGAAGATTTTATGATAGCCTCTATTGTTCTTGAAGGTCAACATTTTCTTTGAGCAGTGAAAGTAAGGTGGAAAGTGATCATTAGGGTCTTCACTGTGCCTAAACAATTCTTTGATTTTGTTCAACATTTGCCATTTTCCAGCAACTCAGATCAGAAGAGTACATAAGGATCTGCCATTCTTATGACATTCCTCTGCATTAGCAACAGGTATTGTTACAGCTGCCACATATGAGATTATCAATTTAGTCTGTGTAGCTAAGACAGTAATTGCTTGCTACCTATGCTTTTAATTGTCTACATGCCCAGTTTCACAAACCCTGTTCTTTAATCAGGCACAAATATATATTCTGGAAGTATTTCTATGAGGCTCTATCTTTTCTATCTTTGATTCACAGCACTGTGTTCTGGTCACTCTATCATAAATTGTCTGTTAACTTGTCCTCTTTATCTTTCCAGTTTTGCTAAGTCTGAAGGTTTGATCTGCTGTGATCATTCATGACATGCAGAATCTAAGGTGATTTTTTTATCCTCTTGTACACGCATAACTAGTTGAACTATACCTGTTCAACTGCCTTCAGAATTACAGTGCTGCAGACTTGTCTTCAATTATGCTAAAAATTGTTTAGTCACTAGACCTTACAGAAGGTGAATCTCATTAATTAAATTTGACATTATAAAATCATACAATACCAAATAATCAAAGTTAAATTGTGACTAACACATTGCTATAAATTTTATGTATTAAAGTAATTCAGATACATAGGAGTATGAGTAATAAGGTGATGACAGAATAATTCATACTAAATTGTCATAATGTTATTTCCATAGGTGAAACTGAGTTTAAGGATAAAAAAATGACACCCTCATAGCTTACAGTAGCATAGTTTTTTCACTAAAATCTGAGAACTATGAACACTGTTTATACCTTTTGAAATATATATTTGTTAATTACTTTTCTATTTAATGTCTATTTCACAAGTTTGTGTTAACCATATGGAATCAATGACTATACAAACCAATGCATATATTTAATTCTATGAATGCTGTGTTGAAACACATTGTTTCCATTCTAACAATAAGACAGAAATCTGTAGGGCTTCAAGCTGCAGAATATCACATCAAAGTTGGAAAAGAAATAGAACAACGAGGAATGATTTCATTCAGAGTGAATATTTTCATATTTAGATGAATATTCCTGACTGTAAAACACTGTCATGGGTTACAAGATGAATTAAAGTACTGGTGTTCATTTTTTTTACAGCATACAGAGCCATGGATCAATACCTATCTATTTATATCTATCAGTATAGTTTTCCAATTTGACCTAAACATGTCACTTAATCTAAAATTGTATTGTGTAGTATATTTAGATACGCTATCCTATACAGAATTTGTTGCTATATATAGTTGTAAATTCATAAGCTGGGAGAGAGAAAAAAAATCTTAGAATTCAACATGTGTATTTGTACTTTAAAAACTACAAAATTTCTTACAGACCAGTATTAAGAACAGCAAAGGTGTTTGTTTCTTTTCTCTACTTACTTAGAAATTAGTTTATATTTTTTCTTCTTTTTCTACTGCAGATCTCAAGAAGTAATTATATCAGTTTTTAATTTGTGTATTTTTGCTGAGATTGATTCCATGTTTCTTTTCCATCAAATTGTTTGAAGTAAATACAAAATAACTAAATGTGAGAACAGCAAAAATTTCTTTGAAGTGTTGGATGATGATGAAGACAAGACTGATTTACAGACGATCTTTTTTCTAGACACGGTACTGAATGCAGTAGAGAATTTTAAATTTATTTCTTTATAGATATGATCTATATAATATATGTATATATGCATATAAATCTATATAATCTATGTACATTGCCGATGAGAGGTCAATAAACAAATAGAGTAGTGGTCTGACCAGTGTGCAAATTCTGACTGTCAGAAAATAATTTGGTTGTTTACATTGTAAATTGCATTGTCCAGAATGCTTGCAAATCCTGTACATTTATTAAATAAGTTAAATTGCTGTCTGCTTTCATTTGGGAAGTGAACTCAATACGGGAAAAAAAGATTGAATATGTCCTTATTCAAGAAGAACAATTAGCTATTCCGACAAATATAAAGCAAAGAAAAATTCACATTGAATCTAAAATCTAATGATTTGAACACAAGAGCCCGCTAAATTAATCTTGTAATTGGGCTATACATCAGTATACAGAAGATCATACTATTTTAAGATTTATTATGATGGGTCATATTGATCAGAGGGATTAGACCAGGTAAACTAAAATTTTTTCATACTACCAGTTCTGAGGTTAATATCCTATGAAAGATATTGCAGTTGAAGACCACCCTAGATGCATTGAAATATAAATTATCTTACACAAGATGAAACACTGCAGGATAGGTAAGTTTAAAACTATAAATTACACCAAACACAGAGCTGAAATACAAATAATTTATGTCTAGAAACTGCTTAAATGTAACAGTGGGTACTGTAACTCTGTATTAATTTATGCATAACTTTCAGACTAACTTTTGGAGGAATTTTAAATAGTTGTTATACATAAGTGTCTCTAAAATAGTCTTCTGATTGCTCAGTGTAAATAATATTGGGGATGTTTGACAATGTTGTGAATAATGTCTACGTGAATAAGTAAACCTATTGCAATTTGTAGTAAAATTCAGCTAACTACAAGGGTAATAAAACTCTAGCGCAGTTATGCATATAAATTAGATATGTTTTCCATCTCCAATTTATTAAACTGCAATATTTTAATTACTTGTACAATAAATTGCATAATTATATAATGAGAACTGGGAGTAATTATGTTAATTGTTGCTTGCCACTGTATATCAAAAAGGAGATAGTGTTTTCTTGACAAAGCCATTTTACAGAAGTGTTGTTTCACATGGAGGTGCTAGAGAAGATCCGTAATTAAAAGTAGTGTCAAGATTTATATTTAGAAGTCTTTATTCAGCTACGACTGAATTCAAGAATTTTTCTATTGTTTTAGATGGTTTTTGGAGAGATCCCAAATAAGATTAGAACTTGTTAAAATTCTCAAAAATTAATTAAACAGTTCCCTCTTCTCCTCCTTTTTGTCTTCCTTCTCTTAAAAAAATGTAGGTCCGTCAAATCACCAACAAAATCTTAATAAATGGGTAACCTGTCTGGTATCAGAAACAAAGGCACATTAAGGAAACATGGGAAGTTCTAGTTAAAAGTTGCTTATCATTGTGTAATACCTTAGCATCCAATCTGAAAAAAGTCTTCTGTTAATTATTAAGTCAGGTGTTTGTGGGTTTTGGTTTAGTTTCACATAATTTCATGTTCCATGGATTCAGGGAAATAGACTCAAAGTGCCATCTATCCAATACTGAGCCTTTTAAAACTTATGTTTTTGATTAGCATTGCCTTTACTTTCAGGAAAATGTGGAATTACCTTATGAAGTTTTTTCATGCAGAGTCCCGTGTGGGCCTTATGCAGCCTCTTTGGCTGGAGAGGCAACAGAATTAGGAAAATCTTTGAATGTAGGTCTTTTATTTCAAGCCCTTCCTGGTGAAACCTTATGAACACACCTCAGGTGGAGAAATATCTAATCATGGAACTGAACAGAACCCAGATATGGAACAGAGTAAGTGTATTTTTCTTGTGGTAGCTAAGTGAAGTACATGCATGCAAACCTACCTGACCATTCTGGTACCAAGTTCAGGAGATGAGTTTTGCACAGAAATCTTTTTTTCTGATTAGAAGACGATAATGAGAAAAGCCCAGAACACAGTAAGAGAAGACTTGACTGATTTTCTTCTGATAAAAAAAAAAAAAAAACCCAAAACTAAATCCTTTTTTACTGAAGTGTTTGCAATTGCCTAGCTGCTGGAGAAATTATCCTATTCACAATTATTGAGGTAAAGAGCCAGTGCAAATACAGTGCTAGCTGAAAACTTCTCTTAGTCTCTCAGAGTTGTTGGTGCTTCAGCTGAAGCAAGGAAAACATTATTTTTCTAATGGTTTTTGTAAGTTTGAGATTAGAGATGCTTATTTAAGCCAACACCTTTCAACAGGCAAGATTAACACCGTGATGCCCATTGTAACCTTATAAGAAGAAAGGGCATTCTAACAGACTCAGAGAATCATTTAGGTTGGAAAAGATGGTAGGAGTCCAACCATCCTGCAGTAGATCTGATAAAACAGAATATAATTGGTAGAGATTGCCAGAGGTCAGTTAAAAGAGAAGATGCTGAGTCTATTGCTAATTCTTATTGGAAAGGAGAGGAGACACCATTAACTGCAGTATGCCAAAAGAGGAAAAACAGTCTCTTCCCTTGATGCTCACCTTAGGGGTATGAGCTCTCATGGGAGAGGTTGCCATCACTGGAATATTCCAAATATTCCAGGTTTCTTCTGCAATTAACAGAGAACAAATTTTCTGTTTCCACAGCAATATTCTATTCTCTGTTCCTTTTATAGTTTGATCAGTTGGCTCTATCAACAGGCTTCTCACTCATGAAGCATTTGGAGGAAAAGTTCTTACTAATTTTGACTCTTTTTGCTGACTACATCACAAACTCTTGGACAGCGTTAACATGTTTTAATTTACTTGCCACAGATTGATTCTTCCTACTGTAGTTATATGGACTTATTGAAGCATGGCCTCTATTCTCTAACCTTCCTTACCCTGCTGCCCTGCTGTTTAGCCATATTGAATTCGCCTCTTCTCAAGGTTTGGGCTTTTTTTTTTTTTTTTTTTTTTTTTTTTTTTTTTTTGGGGGGGGGGTTTTTTTTTTGTTTTTTTTTTTTTTC
>VWZQ01007107.1:149077-165589 GCA_013397015.1 Myiagra hebetior
TTTTTTAATACTTTGTTAGTACTATGTAGTCCTTTAGATGATGTAAAATTCCTGGGGCAGTAGCTATCTTATTAATATAATACAGCAGGCAAAAGTAGGAGAATGAGTAGCATGTATTCAGAGATTACTGACCCATAGCTTATCTAAGAGATAACTTTGACACCTCCATGATTGTCTTTTATAACTGGAAATGGGTATGTGACTTATCAGGTCAGCTGTCATCTTTTGTTTGTGACTCAATTCTCAGTAAATGTAGAAGAAGAAAGTTTCTCTTCAGTAAGGCAATGAGCAAGGATGATGAAAAAAGCCTTTCTGTCTATTATACAGTGTGCATTGTAGTAGCACATAAACTGAGAATTATTTAAACAAATGCATGGCATATGACATGCTGGAAAATAAAAGCTCTGTAGAAAACAAATTATTTGACATATCTGATTCTCAGCTGCACCTTGAGAAATGTTTGTGAACATACTTGTTACTAATTTGTGAAGAGTAACTGCCTTCTGTCTTGAAGTTTGCACTTGACACTGTCTTTGCAGAGAAATGCAATTAAATTTGCAGTGTCTTTTTTTGAGAATACGTCACAGCCAAATCTGTGGATCACTCATACTCTTCAAATTCTTCTGAAGGAATAAGACCCCATTAAAACTGTGGAAGATCCAAAGTGACCTTTAGGGGGCAATGATCTTTAGTCAACACTTGTACCCATTGGGCCAAACATAGACTAGATTCAACCTCCCTAGAAATGAATTATTTATTTTCAGTTCATAGTTCTATTTATTAAACATGAAAATAAGTAACTGATTTAATTTTCCAACTGCTACCATCATTTTTTTTCTCCACCTAATGATATGTTACTGTTACAGTGAATATCTTGCGTATCTTGCCAAACTGCTCATGTAGTGGCTCCAAGAAAGTCAGTAGTCTAAAACAATTAATAATAGGAACCAAACCAATCACTAACACAAGTATCCCAAAGTACAGGTGTTTCAACAACAAAAGCACATGAAAGTAAAAGGTATGTTTCATAAAAGCTGTTCTTGTTAAAGTGAGACATATGAAGACTTTTTTTGAAAAATACACAAAATCACAGATACAGGTTTGAAAATATTTAGAGGAAGACGCTTGCTATTTCAAAGATTGAATTTCTGCCCTACTATTAACTGTCTTATATAAAAACAATTATTTGTTCCAATTAGTTTAAAATATTGTCACAAGATCTGTTCTTTACAGAGAAACCTAAGCATGGATATGCACGATCCTTTTCAGAGTTTGTTCAACCTGTGTTAGGTTTATTCATGTTAGACACCTTGGGTGCTCCAATATCTTGACCACCAGTGTTTGAACCACTCCACATTTCAGAGAAATTGTCTCCATAGATGGTGCAAGCATTTCAATTCCAGTACACCTGTTTGTACATTTGAAAGTGGCATACACTTGTTAGAAGTTCTTAAAATGAATTTTTTATTCCAACATTATGTTTACTAGACAAAAATAACGATAGAGATAAAAAAACCCCACCATTAATAACCATCTGTTTTACTGGTTTTGACTATGAGGTGAAATGCAAGTATTTTGTTCTGTGTCTTATCAAAATGCCAAGTAAGGTCATGCCAGGAGCAAGATTAAAGATTTGTTCAACTAAGAACAACATAACTTCTTAACTCCACATAAACTTCTTGTTTCCAGGCTAGTTAGAAACTCATCAGAATATAAGTGACTCCACTGTATTGTCAGATAGTCTTCTTTTTTCATAGTCCTTGTGTGTCAAGAGCCTTCATAAGAATTTGAATTTGTGTATAATCATGCTTATATAAAGCTACATGGTATAAATTTTCAAGCATTATTCATTTTGTGATTCAATATGACCTACATCTTTTGCTAATAATATGGTGTAATTCTTTTGTCAGTGTAGCTTTGCTGTTTGCAATAACTGAGGATCTGTAACCTAGTGATTACAGAACATTTCAATTCAGTCACTAGAAGAGAAAAAAATCAAGAGTGTTTACCCTTCTCTGTTATTGTTCAACAGCTACAAACTGAAACCTGTATCTGAACTGGAAACTTAGGTAGCAATTATGGAGCACTCCACAATCTCAGTCAAATGTCCTTAACTTCTTCTTTAAGGGGCCATCCCTTCGGGGCTTTTCTTTGGGGATATTCTTAATTTTATAACTTCCCATTTCATGGATTTTTTTTTTTTTATAAATGTGATTCTTTATGTCGTAGCTCTTTTTCAGCCAACAGGCAATTTATTATGTTTTGATTTCTAATAACACTGTACTGCTTGAGTATAGGTCAGTATTTGTATTAGTGAAATAGACATAGTGAGGCATACAGCAATCTAGCATAGCAGCAGTCAAAGAATGTTTATACTTACTATTTTACATACATGCTGATGGCTGTATTTTTTATATGTTTGTAAACATATACTGTACAAAATAGTGAAAGAGAGCTTAAAAACAAGGAAAGCTGTAAATATTTACTACATTTTACACACAGCTAGAGTAATGTGAAAAAAGCTAGGTGGGATTAAGTTTCATGTATCAAAAATGGAGAGAAGGAACTGAAGCATAAACTGATGGTCTCTTCAGTATATACTTCGTATATAGTAATAACGTGTGGTGCATGATCTGACAAGCATATATGGTGAAGAATCTGTACCTTTTTATTCAATCAGACACACCACAACATAAACACAAATATTAAACAGGGCTAGAGTCAAAGAAGGGAGAGGAATTGTCACAAGCTGATGACTACCTATTGAGCACCAATGGAATGGTGATTTGCAAACTGGTCAGAAGATTCCAACTGTTACAGCAGATCTTTTATAAAAGTAGTGTCAATGTTTACAGCTGATGGAATGATTTTCCCCTAGCTACAGAAAGAAAAAGGCCTTAGAGCTATGGTTGAGGATTCAGCCTACTACCTTTCAATTCAGAACTCTCTTCCATTAACTTCAGTGAAATTAGAGCTAAGCTTTTAATAACATGTCCCTTGGAAAACCTAGGACGAAAGATCAATAATCAAGAATTTTCTGTTCTAAATTCTAGTGATCTCTCAAGAGCAACTGAGACAGCATATTCCTTTTATATGAGAATCTGTGACTGACACAACTGAGTACAACAGAATCAGGCACACAAATATTTCCTAGTGATGTTTGATTACATCAGTAGAGTGATGCTGCCTATTCAGGGCATGTGATACATAGACTATTGGCAGGTAGCAATGTATCATACTGTATTGCTCCTAATAACTATCATAACATGTATTTAATGCAAAAAAACCAGTCAACCAAAATAAGAAAGAAGAAAAGAAGATATTGTCACAAAATTAGCATCTGTACCGTGTATGTATGTTATATATATATGTATATATATATGTATATTCTGTCACACGTGAGAAAGGGAGCTATTTAAGTTCTGATTTCCTTTGGACTGCCACTTAAAATCAAATTCAATTATTAGTCTACAAAGCTAGGTCACACATATCATGAAGTTGCATATCATTGTTAATCATGTTTGGTCCATTCTTTAACTGTTTTCATAAGTTTTATAGTCATATAGTTATGACTGATACTGCCACATACATAAAATGAAAAGTTTTCTTCCAGACAGAACATTCCTCAGAACTGCCATGAAATCTACAAGTGGAGAGCCCTGATATTTGGGACATCATTATATCTAGGAGAAGACACACAGGGCAATGTTCCCTTGAAGCCTAAATTGCATCTCTGCACTATTATCTGTGCATATTTTTTACAGTATATATTTTATCAGATATTCTTATACATCAATAGCTTGCTGATTTCTATAGAAAATAAGAAACATTTTTCTGAGAAACTTATGACTTCACTGACATGTATTGGCCATTGTGGACATTAGTTATTTTAAAAACCTCTTGCAATTCCACATACAGTTCTGCACATACATGGCATACATAGTATGTGTGTGTGTCTTTCCTCCATTATAGGGAAACTGTATATAATGTACTTGAAACAGAAAGGTTTCAGCCATATAATGTGTTCATAATAATTAAAGACAAATGATGAGGGAAATGGAACTTGCCTCTCATACAAAAAAACCCAGCCCAACCCACTAGGATGAAGAAGAAAATTTTAGAGAAAAGCCAAGGAAAAACTGTGAGAATTTACTAAAAAAAATTACCACAGGAGAAAAGAATATGACCATCAAGGATCTTTGGAGTCTTCATAAAAGACAAAACACACTAGTGAAATTTATGGGTAACTTTGTAAAATTTTCTTTACATGAAATTAGTACTTCTGTCTTTGACATGTAGAGATGGTTTAACTAGAACAGATATTGCAACTGGGGACCATTTAAACTGATCACCATTGTGGAGGCTTGCAACCATGTTGCCACCTGCAACCAGTCATTTTGACTGCAGTACTGTGACAAATGGGTACAAAGCTCACTCAGAATGAAGGGCTCAGACCTTAAAAATATTCTGTATTTTCCTCCTCAAAACCTAAAGCTGCGCTTTCAGTTTTGCATGTGGAATTTAAAGCATAAATATTAAGGTGTACACCTTCAACAGGAGTCTCCATCTAATTTTATCAGAAATTATGAGAGCAAATGAAATTTGTAGAGTCCCCTTATGATTTGTGTTCTTACGTCTGAATTGAAAAGGAAGTTGTAAGGTATTGTTCTACTCACAGAAAAGTTGGAAAAAACTTCACTATGAAGTCTGATAATCAGCTAATTTCCTTTGCATCTTAAACTTTTCACAAGCTTTGACTGACTTTCTTTAATGATAATCCCTTAAAACTAGGTGGGATAGTATGTCTCGTGATTCCACCATGTGTAAGTTAAAGAACTAATGTCGACTATATCAACCTTAAGAGGACCTCTCCTTTTGGCAACTGCACTACTTGGTGAGTTTGATTCAAAGTACTTGTAACTTGATTGATTTAGTATTTGAAGTTACATTTTGATTATAATTTGAAAACTCAATCATTCCGTTTTGTAGTTTAGAATAATTTATAATAGTGAGATTTTGCCTACACTGAGAGCATAGGTCAGGATTTTACACATGTCTACAGACAAGTGTCTGTCTGCTTACATCTAAGTTAAGTTTTACAGCTCTGGAAGTTAAAAAGAGGAATTTTCATGTCTATTAACCATTTTTTGCACAAAAAATGGTGCACAGATAATTTTTCATTTAACCTAAAAATGGATTATCAAAGAAAGAAGGTTTTTTGGATATTCTAGGATACTAGTTGTCTCTACTTAAGTGCAAACATTGGCTAACTTCTGAAAATGTAAACTGGATGTTGATTGGTGATAGGTAGCATGCTCTGTCTTCTGTATCTTCTAAAGTCCCTTCCAATTGTGATTATGCCACGTATTTTCTCATGCTCTTTTGAAGTTTCCAATGTACCTACAGGGAATAAATATTATTTACTGAGATTGTGAACTGTTCTTATTGTTTGTTTCAGTGGGAGATGTGAGAAACACAAATTGTTTCTTTGAAAAAACAGCTCTTTGAAAAACATGAATAAGTTAGTCTCCTTCTGTGCATTGCTTTGTTGTCCTACTTGTAAAGACTATGAAAAGATATCTCTGAAGCACTAGGTGGCTTTTTCTTAACACTGCCCTTAAGGCTTATGCACATCGGTGGAGGGCTTGTTCTAAAAATAACAGAACTGAATTTACATAAACTTTTGTTCTGCCACTTAGGTCAGCCATGAATGGATCATTTCTTGCTGGAATAGTTCACATTATGGGTTTCAAGTCTTCAATTTAATTCTGTTGCTTTGAAAGCTTAACATCTTTTATTTGTGCAGCTTTGAGACCTATCAAGAACCCCTTCAAGGCTGTCAGTTTGTAAAGTAAACACAGAGCAACTGGGCTTTACAAAAGCAGTCTTTTTCCCTCAGCTCATCTTCTATTTTGTAACTGAATCTGATGAACTCTAAGCTGATTTCATCATATAATCAGGCCAGGTTCCCCATATGTAGGAAATTGTGCTTAATTGCTCTTCAAAACCAAAAGTATACACTTGAGCCCAAACTTTTATATCAAGTTACCATTTGTTAACTCCCAGTTTTTGAAGTAATTTCTAAGCATTCATAAATGCTTTCTTAAAAAGTCTCTTTCCAAAGCATAAAACATATATATTTAACACTTTGGAATATCTGCTGATATGAAGTTTTACAGAACATAGACAAGTGCTTAAATTCAAATTATAGATAAAGATTAATATAAAAGTTCTTTGCTGACTGTTTTATCACAGTGCAGTCAAATGCTAAACTATTACATATAGAGTTGTCAGAATGTTTCAGATCTACTGCGTTCTCTTTCATCAGTTTTCTTCTTAATAAGGTTGGCTGGAAAACAAGGGTTCTGGTTTTCTATGTAAACTTGGAAGCTTTGAAAATTTCTGTTCTGCAATGAGATGACTGAGAGATTTATTTTCCTTGAAACAGTTTCCTTCAGAGACAACTGATGATAACAAAAAGTAAAGTTCTCACAGGCTTTTTCTGGGATACAGAGGATTCATAACTTGTCTCTCTATATCTCTCTATAACTTGAGTATTGCTCATCACAAAATTGTAATTTTTCTGGCAAAGGATACTGCTTGTCTTTGAACAACCAGCCCATCTTGATCACAAGAGCTTCTCATAAAAATTATTCCAGAAAAAAAAAGAAACTTTAGTCAAAAAAAATCCCCAAATCCAGGAAGAATTCATATTTTCCTCTTAAGCATAAGTGTTTTTTGCATAGGTGATGTGCTTAGTAGAACAATTTTAATTTAACAGATCTTTTATTATCAAGTATTTCAAGACCATGTGTATTTAATAATAAATAAATAAGGCCCATTTCCTGTTACTGCCATTTTTGTAAAAATAACTAGATTATAGCCGGTGTTTCATTTGCACCTCCAGAATAGTTTGCGAGCTTAAGTAAATACACATATATTTTTAGCTTGTCTTCAGTAGTGTAATTGAAGTGAATTAGTATTTATAATTTTATCTACTGTCTTATGTCTTAGAGAAATAAAATTTATAAGTGTTCCAAAGAGTTAAACAAGATACTTTAGGTTAGGTTGTAATTTTTTACGCTTTATTTGGATATAAACCCCAGTGGAGAAAAAAGAGTTCAAGGAGTCTGGCCATATGTAGGACATCTCACTTCCTTATGTGTCTTTCTTTTCTTCATTCTTTTTGCTTGGTTGGAGTGAAAAACTGCTGCTATTGTATAGACTGAGAATGAAGGCTTTAATCCAGCAGTACCAAGGGTTTGGTATCTTCTCAGATACTAGGATGCAGGATTATTCCTTCCTTTTTACTTATATACAACTATAGAGTGGACATGGTACACAATCAGAGGAGTCCTTCATCTGCTTTTATACTGACCTATGTTAGAGATGGACAACATCTCATAAAAGCTTCAGTAAGCAGAGTAGTTCATCCATGCATATATTTATCTGGACTTGAGCTCTCCACATGGAGGCGTAGACGTTACTACTACAGACTTGTAGTTATTTCCCACAAATTGGTTATGTGATACAGCCCAATCTTGGTCACAGCAGGAGAGTTGAGTACAGATCTTTGGTATACATTTCCAGACTAAGCTTGAAAGTTCACTTTTCTAGCATACAATTCTCCATTCAACTAGAGTAGCTGTGGTAGCAGCATTTTTAAAGCCTATTGGCAAACAAAGTTTTGGGGAAAACCTTACAATTTAAGAAGTGTGTGGGATACACCCTTAAATTATTACAATAGCCGGTACCTCAGATCTTTAAGCTATTCTTTATCAAGTAGTCTTGGAAACACTGTTTCTGTGGGGGTTTTTTTACTGTCGTCCATTTGTGCCCTTCCTAACAAGCAGCTCGAAGACTGCTTGGGCCTCAATGGAGAAGTAAGATCTTGGAGGCTAAGTCATCAGCAGGGCACCTGGGGACCCTGAAGTTCATTACCCAAGACTGCAGAATGATTCCTCTTTTGAGATTGTATTTTTTTCCTTTTTCCATTCTTTGTAGCATCTGGGTCTGCCTTGGAATCATGCTGCGTGAAATACTCTGTACAAAGAAATGTTCATCATGGCGTGAAATGTGTTGTCTCTTAAGCCTTACTTGATAATGACATGGTGTTTAGAAAGTGATATAATAAAGTATTTTCCTTAGCAACATTACAGTTGTTAATAAGCACTTAAAATGTCTTCTTGTCATGGAGATAATTGTACTCAAATTCTTCCTGCTATCTTTTTTTTTCTGAAGCTTCCTCCTGTGAAAACTTGTGCAGGGTAAGATGTTTCCTTCTTGCTCTTCTATTATGCTTTTTAGACTGCTTTGATATTTTTACATACTGTGTTTGTCAAATATGTGAATGGCAACCTTACGTATTCCTGGAGAGACACAGGACTCAGAGGCTGGAGAATGCTTCTGCAATAACTGTATTTCTGAATATGGATGTGGTTACATTTTTCTTCGCATTTATTAGAGAGTATTAATGCTATATTGGTCTTGTTTCTTTAGTTACTATTAAGAGTTGATGAGCTTTGTTTGATTAAACTTTGGTATTAGAAAAGCCAGAGGTCTTACCATTCTAAACACATACACAAGCAACTTGAGACATTCTCTCAGCCAGTGTTTTCAAATCACAAACAGTAGGATATGATTTATACTGATTTTGAAAGTCTTTGTTAATGTTTGACCATAAAGCTTTACAAATGGTAAATCTAACCAATATGAAAAATATTCTGAATAAGTATTTTGAATTGATATTTTTACAGACATATTTGCACCATGAATATACTGGCCTTACATTGACAGAGCAATAAAAGGATAGTTCAGATCACATCTTTGGAAACTGTCAATTCTATACATCTTTCATTGATCTGCTTATGACATCATGTCTGAAATTTATAAGAATAAGAAAATTAATCCATGTAATAGAAGCTGTAATTTCCCAAGATTTTAGTGTGAACAACAAGTGACTGTTGTTCAGTCACATATTTTCATGGATATCTCATTATGGAAGTTTGTATGTTAACCGTCTTAAACATAAGAGTAAATAAATACACTTACTATCGTCTCAATTTTTCTTCCTTTCTTTTACTTGAATCTATGCACTGTTGTGTTCTGAATGCTATTTTGCTGGGTTCTCCACTTCTAACTAAGATAAAACAGTTGGTCATCCAGGCTTTTTCAGTAACTTGAATCCTGCCATTGGCCTTCATTTTTGATCATTCTGGGTTGCCGGCTGACATTTTTGGTGGAATTTTTGGATTTCATTTCCTTCAGTGAACAGGAGAATTTCTAGTTTTATGCTTAGAAGAAAAGAAAATGTAGGTAAGCTGCTTTGCATGCACTGCCCCGTAGCAGACATACTGCCTTTCTTACTGTGGTGTTTTTTTGTTTGGTTGGCTATTTTTAGTTGGTTGGTTGGTGGAGGTTTGTTTATTTGTTTGTTTGTTTGTTTGTTTTGGGTTTTTTTTAAAAATGTTTGTTTTGTTGGCTTAGTTTGTATTTTTGAGGAGTTTTAAAATTTTTGTTTGCTTGTTTTCTTCTACTTTCCTTGTTGGTCTGGAATCTTGGTACAAATGAAAAGGATGCTTCATTCCCTACAATATTTTTTTTTTTTAATAAAGGTCTTGTTAAGTACACATTAATTTGACGAAGAGGAGGTTACTCCTAGTGCACTATAAATCAAAATTTCTTATTTATTGTAATGTCATACGTGTTTAGTAACAATAAATGATGTATTAGGTAAGACATTAGTAAGAATTCTGCATATGTGAATAATTACGTGGTTTTGTTTAGACAGTGAGAACAGGTCATGAAGCCTCCTGGGCTTCCAATGAGCTTAACGAATATAAACAATGAATTAATTTTAGGTCAGGGATATAACTTTGAAGTACCAAAGCAATTAGAGTTTAATCAAAAAAGATGTTCATGAAAGGTATTTCACATAAATCGTGTTTAGACATAAAAGGGAGCTTTCAATACTAGACTGAAATTCTTGATACAAACATGGCCACTCTCAGCTATTTTTAAACCTTGTAATTCTTTTCAAACTTAGTTGTTTGTGGGTTTCTTGAGTAGTAGAAGTGACATACAAACTTTTGTCCAACTGAAAAAGAGGAATGCAGTGGTTTAGTTGGTCTATATAGGCCTTGTTATATTGGTTAATTCTGTCAATGTAATTATACTAATACTAAAGCATGAAAGCACCATTAGTGCAATAACTAATTATACAGTCTGTGTGAAGACTCATTCTTGATTTTTTTGTGTTTTCTCTTAGTAATTTCCATAAATTAAATTGGAACTAGAGAGTAAACATAGGTTATATGGCTGTATACTTATTGACTCTAACTCATATTCTGGGCTATAGCACTGTAAGTTTGGTAGTCATGTATGCAATCAACCTAGTGCAACCTTGAGTAACTATGAACCATGCTATTGTCCAGAGAAGTTCTCTGGACTTCATAGAAGTTCCAAAGCTGTTTCAAAGCTATCTTGACTGTTTGCCCATATATACCAGCCATGTCTCCCCTAGTCCTGAGAGTATGGATTCACTATTTATTTGTCAGCAGGAAAAGACCTTAAATTTAGATTTAAGAGATTGTTTTCTTCTCAGGATCTGATTAGCAACCTTTCATTTATGCTCTTACTAAATGGCTGCAAATTACAGAGCTATACGAAGGGATAATGCAGTACTACATTAAACAGTGACTCCTTTTTCCTTGTCATATCTAGTTAAATTGTGAAGGCTTGTTTTGACCACATCATAATGCTTTACCATGTGGCAGAAAATGTGCAGTAATCATAAACAGTATATGGCAGTTAGAGTGCTCTGATCCATTCAGCATATTTGCTGTATATCTGTGAAAAACAATGAAGGTTTTAACAGTGACCAAAACCAAGAATTTTGAAAGTTTTCAGTACTGAATATAGGAAACACTTAACTGCTCTCTGCAGTCTAATTGCTAAACAACTTTCTTGGAGATCTCGAATGTTCAAAAGTGAACATTTGGCTAATTGTGTTTAAGTGTGAGCATATGTGTGGAGTACAGAGAAGATAACACTAGATGATTAGACTGATAGCCACTTTTGAACTGCAGTTTGAGTCTGTTCTTATATTCATTTATCAATGTTGCTTTTAGTTGCGTTAGTGCTCTCCTGAAACCTTTTCTGGATAATTTTCTGTATCCTCCTGATAGCTGTTCTCTTACATTGAAAAAAAAAGTAAAGATTACTTTTAGGCATCAGATAGTCTTAGCATCTGGTTAATAGCTTATTCTGTGTTTTTCACTCTTTTGCTCTAAATCCTGTTTTTACTCTTGTCTTTTATTATTCCAGTCCAATTCCAGTGTTTGTCCCTTCCAATTAGGCATAACTGTCTCAACTACACTGGCGGATCAAACAGCAGTCATGTCTTAGATGGTGTTATAGACTATTAAAAACCCTTGAAGGGCCCCCAGACTCTTGTGCATGATCCACAGTGTTGCAACAGACAGTGTTATATTCCCTCCTACTGAAGAGGTACCTGGGCATTACCACCTGACCCTCAGTATATATTAACCCATTGACCCATAATGTGTGCTTCCCCCACCCCTGATGGATCGAGACTGCAATCATCATTTTGACCAATGGACATATAAATTTTGAGAGACAAGCCTTGTTTCTGGATTCATGGATGGTTGTGGTGGCCAGTTGGCCTGTGGTACAAGGGACAAGGAGAGTTCTCTGTTAAGACAGGCCCTAGTACCAGAGAATTCTTCCAGGTTACAGTGAGAAAAGAAGCTTCTCTCAGGATGCTCTGTTCTGTTATGGTGAGGTACCCCAGTTCTGCTTCCCTGGTTGGCCCATGGCCCCTCTGCCTCTTTGTTACCGTACTTGTCCCATGCCCTAGATAGTTCTCCCCTCCAGGTTCCCCCCATTGGCCCTTGCACCATCGCCACTCCCTCAGTTTCCCTATTGGCTCCCATACCCTAGTCCTGCCTTTGTACCGTCCTCATGCCCTCAGATCATTGGTCTCTGCTGCTCGTCCCGCTCCTGTACTTACACCTGGACCCACCACTGTCTTTGGTCTTTGCTTCTGGACTCCTTCACGGTGCGGCTGCAATAAACCTCCGTCCGTGGAACTCTGTATGGAGACCCTTCCTGCCTCTTTGGCATCGACCCATATTACTGAAGGTATCTGTGCGTTTGTGTGTGCACATGTGTGTGAGTGTGTGGCTGATCCTGCCAAGTAGCTTTGCTAACGAGACGTTTTTGGAAGATTACAGCACCTTGCACTCCAGCAAAGAAGCTGTGGAGCCCGTGTTAGCGATAGGTGGTGATACCATTCTTCTCCACTATCTACTGTTACACTTTCTTTCTCTTTTTTTCTTTTTTTTCCTATTATCACTATTTTCTTCAGTGATATCATTATACTTTTATATTGTATATAACTTTGATAATAAACAAAACAGCTTACATACCTCCATTCCATTGCAACCAAATTGTTCTAAAATAAACCTCTCACATATACATAAACACTGATCATTCAGTGTCATTTCACTCTAGTCCAATGGATGTATTAAGTCCAAGGGATGTATTAACAAGAACCTGTTACCCACCTTCAAGGGTGAGTGATAACCTGCATGTATTACGGTGTATCTATTTTCATTTTTAAATCTAATCATTAACTCTGTTGAAAAATTTGGACAAAACCAAAGACATCATGAGGAACATGTGAAGAAGGACACATCTGTCTATAAATTGCTTAATTGAAAAGGGAAGAGCTGAAAGTTCCTCTCTGTTTTTTTATAAAATTAAAATTGTGTAGTTAGTGAATGAGAATAATTTTATGGTTAGCAAAAGGGAATAATGTATATGCTTTGTGACAGCTTGTGTTTGACTGAAAATATATTCCTTAAAAGTTTTTTTTCATAAATATATGTTTGTGCACATATTTTGTTAAATTGTTCCAGCTGTTTCCCTGTGAATTGGTTATTTGTGCATTATCTGATGTGCACTGACTACTCACACCACCTCTGAATGCTGTTGTGTTGGACATGCCAGAACTTCAGTATGGACTGAGACCAAGGCAGCAAAGTGGTGCTACTACCAACACTACTAATGCGCTTTTCTCCATTTCTTTAGCAGCAGAGACTTAGTCAAGCCAGTTTGCTTTCAGCTGGAGGGGCGTGCTCTTGGAATCAACTGCCCCAGGGGTGGAAACACAGCCCCACTATTTGCCATGCACTGATCCAGACTGCCCTCGATAAGAGTGAGGCTCCAGAACATTTGCAGTACACCAGTGACATCACAGTATGGGGCAACACAGCAGAGGAAGTTTTATAGAAAGGACAGAAGATAATCAAAATCCTCCTGAAGGACAGTTTTGCAGTTAAGCAAAGTAAGGTAAAGGAAGCTCCCCAGGAAATTCAATTTTTAGGAGTAAAATGGCAAGATGGACATTGTGAGATTCCAGTGGACGTACTCAATAAGTAGCAGCTATGTTCCCACCAACCAGCAAAGCAAAAACACAGGCTTTCCCAAGGTGCTGTGGGTTTTTGGTGGATGCATATTCTCAATTACAGTCAGATTATAAATGCTCTCTATCTTGTGACATAAAGGCAGGATTTAAGGTGGGGTCCTATACGACAACAAGCTTTTGGACAAATTAAACAGGAGATTGTTCATGCAGTAGCCCTTGCACCAGTCAGGACAGAACAAGGTATGAAAAATGTGCTCTACACTACAGCTGCAGAGAATGGTCCTTCCTGAAGTTGCTGGCAAAAAGTACCTGATTTTGAGCTCCTCCAGAAGTGATGGGCACCGAAACACAGCTCCTTCTGGCAGCCTGACTGCCAATGCTGGGATGGATATTTGAGGAGAAAGTCCCCTCCACATATCATGATACTGATGCTACATGGAGTAAGTGGGTCATGCTGATAACACATCAAACTCAAACAGGAAAGCCCAATCACCCAGGAATCTTGGAAGTAATCATGAAGTGGCCTGAACGGAAAAATTTTGGGGTATTATTACCATCATCAGAGGAGGGAACGGTGACACATTATATGGCCCCACCATATAACTAGCTACCTGAAAATGAAAAACGATACACTCTCTTTACTGATATTTTTTGGCCATATTGCAAGGATAAATGGAAAATGGAAAGCTGTATGGAGCCCTATGCGGCAAGTCAGACACTACTGAGGGACAGGGTGGATCAAGTTAGAGCTGAAGGCTGTCCAGCTGGCTTTAGATATTGCTGAATGAGAGAAGTGGCCAGTGCTCTACCTCTACACTGACTCACGAATGGTGGCAAAGGCTGTGTGGGAGTGGCTGGAATGATGGAGAAGGACCAGTTGGCAAATCCATCTGAGCTGCTGAACTGTGGCAAAACGTCACTGCCTGAGTAGGGAACTTGGCTGCAAAAGTAGATCATGAGATGCACATGTGCCCAAGAGTCAGCCTACTGAAGGACTTCACAACAATGGACGGGTGGATTGAGTTGCCAAGATTAAAATGTCCCAGGAGGATCTGAACTGGAAACATAAAGGGTAAATTACTTCTGGCTCAGTGGGCCCATGATGCCTCACGTCATCAGGGAAGAGATGCAACACCCAGATGGATTTGTGATCGAGGGATGGTCTTACCCATGGACTCTATATCCCGGGTTATCCATAATTGTGAAACATGTNATCAAAACCTCCATGTACCACAGAAGGGGATAAAGTCCCTGTGAATACAAGAAAATATTAGGGAATACAGTTTGGATTAGTCCTGCCTCAAGCAAAGGCAGATCCATCCTTGGGATTATTTTTGCTCAAGGACCTGAGTGAGTTTGGTGGGTAATGCAGAGGGACTGGGAAACATGTGTGTACCTCAAGGGGATTTGATTTTTGCATGAGAGGAGTCTGTAATGTTGAATTGTATAATATTGGTTGCTGAATGACACTGCCACTGTATGCCAGAGCTACCACGGACAATGAGTATGGACTGCTCCTGCAGTCATGACCTCCTGATGCAGACTGCAACCCTGACAGCACACCAGACCTTCTGCCCTGGAAAATATCCCGGATGGATAGAACCCACAGTTATGGACTAAATGAACTCAACAGGCAACTTGGAGGGATGGCCCTTGGCTATGGAAATGATACCTGTGCTTGTGTATAGATATATAGATATAGATACGCGTATATAGTGGAAAGGTGTAGGATGTGGGCATGGTATAGAATGTGGTGTAGATAATATTCTTGTTCTGGCCAGGACAGGGTTAATTTTTGCAGTAGACAGGAGGGGGCAGGGCCAGGACCCAGAGGTTATTCTGTACCACCCTACATTATTTTCTGGGGATGGGGGAAAGGGACTCTTTTCTGAGGGGAAGGTGATACTTTTGGTCAGGAAACTGTGGCCAAGGGAGATGTCTAGTATTATCTATTATCAAGGAGTTTTTACATGTGACTAATTTATTTTCTTATATCTTTTGTTATTGTTGCTGTTAGTGTTTCTTGTCTTATCTCATTGCTGTTTCCAGTAAATTGTTCTTATCTCAACCTGTGATCTTTGCCTTTTGTGCCACCAATTGGAGGAGTAGGAGGAGTGGCATGTGGTTTTTAGACGGAGTGCTAAACTGAAGATTATTCCTAAACCATGACAATTACAATCTCTGATATGTTGTGCTCTGAAAATGTAAAAAAGAGGGAATTTAGATGTTTCTAATAGAGAAGAATATGAGTAAGTTAATAAATATTTCAAATTCATGTATTTCAAAGCACATATTTGTTAGGTTTGTATTTTGATTTTTCAATATTAATTAGGGGTGGGGTAGACAACTTCCTTTTCCAAATACTTTTGGACATTTACAAGTAGAATGAAGATCACTTTTTATTCTCTACATATGACTGTAAATATGTTACAAATGAGCAATTTTACTTCTTGTATTATGAAGATCTGATGAAAAAATTATTCTGCAGAACAAATCATCCATTGAATATCAAGTTTGTTTGCTTGTGCTGTAGTATAATGTTCGGAGTTAGGCTTATGATTTTTCTTTTTTCTCAGGGAATTTTCTTCCCTTTGTTGTCGGGGAGATAGTGAATGGACACGGATCAAGAGACAAAAGACATGGCCGACTGTCTTGGCATAGCGGAACTCTTCTCCGTACAGTAGTGCAGCATAGCGAAAAGGCCCTGCCTCCCTTCCCAGCATGTACTGGCTGTCATTAGCGGTGCCAAAGACTGACCACCACTCTCATGGATACTCGGGGGAGTCAACCCTTCTTGACTCTCTCTCATCTGACCCGCCATCACCACCAGGGAGGTCCCGATCTTGCATCAGGGCGCCAAGGCAGGTACTAGTAGCGGCAAGGGAGGCACTGCAGCCTCTCTGCCCCAACATGAGCCAACAGTGCCCCCTGCCAGTTTTGGTCATAACTACACCAAAGGGGGAATTGTTTGGCAGGTGAGAAAAGGCTGTTAGGGGATTTTCTTCTTTTTGTTGCTGCTGCTGTTGTTTGGCTGTCTTGTTACATGTGTATGTGTGTATATA
>VWZQ01007107.1:165669-178310 GCA_013397015.1 Myiagra hebetior
CTTAATTTTAAAAATTGAAGTTGCATATATTGATATTAGAATTTTTCTCTGAAGAATACCCTTAGTGTTAGGGGCAGATCTCCACATTGTGAATTATTAGTATAGGGCTTATATTTCAAAATAAAAATAAAATAATAGAAAGTGTCTATATTGCCACTTTAAGGCCTACTGAAATACATCATAATGGTCAGAGGTTTATAAGTACTTTCCCCTCTCATCATAATTTTTTTTAATGTTCTATTTTGGCAGGTCTTACGTGTATGTAATTGATGACATTATCATAGAATAGCTTGAGTTGGAAGGGAACCTTCAAAAGTTGTCCAGTCCAACTCCTCCTCTCAAATTATTGTATCAGTCATAAAACTATGAGTTTTTCATGAGAGGAGTCAATTAGTGGGGTACCAGGTGGAGAAACAACTGTGAATTAAAATACCAAAATGAAAAAAAATCCCACCCAACCTTTACAGAATGTTTAAAATATGTGCACAAATTTCTTAATTTTGCTAATCAGTAATTAATAGAATTTTATTCTAATGCTTTCTTTGAGAATTTTGTTATTATTTTTCATATCTGGATCAATTTCAGAGGTTAGTATTTTGAAGCAGACCTTTATGTTTTTACTACACCTTATTTAATTAGTGTGTTTTATCATCTACCAGATTATTAATATGCTCTCATATTCCTCTATACTCATGCATTGATAATTCAGTACTTAGAAAAAATGTCTTGCTTATCCAGTTATATGAAATTTAGATATTTATTACTCTTATGCCTTAAATGAATTTCACTATAGTCTGGTAGATTTTGGAATAGTTTTTTTATTTAATTTGTATGTAAGTATGCAGTAAATAAATTAGGTAAAAGATTGTAAGTAATAGAACAGCACAGGTAAAAAACTAATCCTTAGGGAGGGTGACCAAAGAATGTGCAGGACTTGCTACCAAAGATTCTATCTCCTACTGGAGTAGTCTTTTTTTTTACTCTTTTCCACAGTATGCTCTGCATAGTGATGCATTTCAAGAGGGGAGAGATGGGTGTTTTCAGCCAGAGGAGCCTGTAGCCTGGTGCTTGAGCCACTCTGGGGAAACAGGGGAGAACTTTCTTTCTCACCTTTTGAGAAACCTGTTTGTGTGAAAAAAAAATCTTCATTTTTGCCCCTTGAAAAAGGAACTGCATTTAGAGGTCTGATCAAGTGCCATCGACACTGAGGAGAATCTCTGTTATGTACATCAACTCACAGGAGGCGTCTCCATGCAGTTAAATAGTCTCCATGCGTTTTAAAGGTCATCAAGGAAACTGGTTCAGCTTTGCCGTCAAAGTTTCCTAATGGTGAAGTTTATTATATATTGAACACCTACACCATGAAACAAGCCTTCACATAATGGATATCTTCAGATTCACATTTAAATTTGAACTTCCTATTTCCCAATTTAATTATTAAAATACCATGACTGTTTTTTTCTGCCTATGTTACACATCAAAATACTTCATAGGCACTTTTTTTTAAAGGTGTAGGTTAAAGGTTATTACTAATATTAATAAACAATACTTATTATTAGCTTGATAATAATGTTAAAAATAGTAATAATTATTTTGGTTTTGATGATATTAATAGCGATGGCTTTTTCAAAGTCACAAATAATTCTGGAAAAAAGACAGGGTGAGGAAAATTGCCACTTTAAAGTTCTTACTTTATGATAGTTGATGAAATCAGAAAAAAAAATAAAGCTTTCAACATCTTAAGTATGAATTGAAAATAAATGTATGTTAAAATATTTAAGCAAAAATTGTTTGTTAGAGAATTTGACGCATAAAGGCCAATTTGGGAAAGTTTTATTACTGTTGTACAATTTTGTTGTACAAAATTTATCTTACTGTGAAACTGATTGCATTAACCAAGTGGATGTTAATAAATGCTATTGGTTCCACTATCTCTGTTAACTATTCATATAGCATAAATTAAAAATCCAGATTAAAATAAACCCAATTAAATCATAATTTTTGCATTTTAGAAATAATATTACTTTCTAAACTGCACTCGCATCATTGCCTAGTCAGTCAGTAATTGCATTCGGGATAAAGGCCTGCAATTATGTCCTGGTATTTTCATGTGCAGCTACCATGGTTGCAAATGGTATCTACACTCTCAGTGATGAGGGTGAAAAAACCCACACCACAAGCAATGCATCAGAAGCAGAACTCAGATTATAGACACCCATGACCACTGATATATCCTGTATTTTTCTACTTCCTACTGAAACAGTGTATTTCTGTGTCTCTCACAGTAACCTTGCAGCTGGAACATGACACAAGGCGTGGTTTTCCAAAGGTTGCTTTAAAATTTAACCAGCAAGTTGCAATAATTTCTAGTGAACAGATTAAATCTAACATTAAATTTATGCAATAAAATTGACAAATTAGGTTTGGCCATTGCAAATTGAGATGCTTCAGTATCATACTTCCCCCTTAATTGGCATAAATTTCTATGTTGCAACATNTTTTGGGATGGAGGAAGGAAGAGGAGGACTTGGATGTGGAAAAGGCTCATGTATGCTTCCTCAACGCATTAACTGTTACGTTAAATCACGGAATGTTCTCTGCTACTGTTCTAAAGCAGGAGTTACATATTCACTTTTGCATGGCACTTAATATTAAGATGCAAATAGTGATTGCTGGAGCAGTTTTGAAAATGAACACTTGAAAAGCAGTGTGCTGAAAAGATTTAGTGATTAGGCTGACATTCACCATCACTTCCATTGTAAAGTAAGGAGGAAACTTGTTTATGTTACAAGTTCTTTGTCTCTCTTCCAAGAAAGAAATAATTCAACCATAAAATGAGTAAATGCTCCACTGGGGAAATCCCAAACCTTTCCAGATATGTTATGAAAAGTGATGAGTGGATTTGGGGAAGCAGCCAGTCAGCTAAAAAACTAAAGGACCACAAGCCATGACAAAGCATTGACTGACATTTCAGAAGCAAGCAACAAAATTATTTATCTTTAATATGAATAATATAAATTTAGGACCCTTAAGTCAAGCTGATAATAGACAGGAGAGGAGGGAGAGATAATACAAATAAAATGTTGTGATACCTTTGCCAAAGTAGACTAAATCCTGGGAAGAGACCACTTAATTAATGTCACTCTGAATAATGATTTGTGGTGGTATCTGTAACAGAAGATTCCTCAGACACTGCAAGCTGTTGCCTTAGAAATTGAGCCTTTCTAATTAGGTAGATGGCATACAGGGTGGATCCTTCAAGATGGTACACCGTCTGGTCTGACTAACATAACAAAACAAGCATCAACAGTGATGAGACTAGCAAAGATAAATGAATATGAAAGCCCCAAAAACAACAGTGCAGAGACTTGGTGAAACAGGTTGGTGTAGAAAAACTCCTGAAGATAAGTTAGAGTCAAATGATCTATTAAAAACATATGGAAAATGGCAATTTAAACTGTGGCACGTTGCTAGGGTGGTCAGTACATGTTTTTGAAGACTAAAGAAATCCAGGGATAAAACAACTTACCAATAGAAGATTAAGTGCCAAAAACTCAGATACAAGGAAGAAAATCATCAGCTTTTAAGTATTTATGTAATACATAATTTTTCAAAAACTAGGGCCAGTACTTCATGTTCAGTAAACAATGTTGTCATCATAAATTAATTACTAAGATTAGTAATTAATTTAGTAATTAATTAGTAGATTACAGTGCAGGGGAACATTTCCTGTAATGTAACAAGTATTATGGGTGCAGGGAACATATAGTAACAGAAATTGCACACTAATATTCTAAGTATAAAGGGCATCCTTAAGCCACTCACAAATTAATTTAAAACCTGAATTTCAGATTATTATTCAGATTCAGAATTCAGATTATTATTCAGATTCAGAATTCAGATTATTCAGAAGCATTGACATAAGTAATGTTATAGAGTATATTAACAACTAATCTGATGAGCAGCCTAGCAACCTTGGCTATAATATTTTGTTATACTTGTGTATCAGTCCCATACCCTTCCCATGAAGGGTTGGAAGAATGAATTGTTGTCAGATTCCTTTCCTTTCCTAGCTGACAGGGCAGATGTGGAAGTTTGTACTGGAAACAAAATGGAACACAGTCCCCGAAGTAGTGTTTGATGTATGTGTCTTTGGCCTCAACAACAAAGCTCAATATACTTCACCTAATTACTAAGCCAATATATTCAGAAGTTGTGGCAAACTGCATGTCAGAATATTATAATGTATCCTACTTCATCCATCAGCACCAGCTGCTAGATAACCTTCTCCTCTAGAGGAAGAGGATACATCTGTGTACAATTATGTCTCTGGATTTTGTCTCTCACTGAATATATGATACATTGCTTTGTAGTTCAGAAATCTTTGAGTGGCTTTTGCTGAAGTAAGAATCACTATTCATTGTGATTATTCTTCCCTTATTTGCCTTTACCCAACACATATTGAACACTTGTACTCACAATAATTGTTCTGTTTCCTGGTTTAAAGTCATTTTTGAAATCCAGCTCTTTAAAAATTTTTCGTCATTGTCTCCCATTAGTCATCATCTGCTTCTGCTTGTCAGTTTCATTTGGGTTTTCTTTTGTTTCTTTCTCCATTAGCAATTACCCTTTGGCACAGATGTGAACATAGCCTTGCCATGCCGCAGCTAAGGGTTCACTATAGCGCTGAGATGGTCAAAGTGGCTATAAAGCTGTGGAGCCTAAAAACTAGTGACTAGATAGATGAAAGATCAGATTTCCTGAAATTCAGCCTGGCATCCTAAGCTTCCCTTGTTGCACCCTATATTCCATGTTCATTACTGGCCTTACATTCAAACCTTCCTTGTACTAAGCATCTAAGATCTGAGTTGTACAAACAAGATGATAATCATACCATCTGCATTTACTTATAATTAATGGTGCACATAGAGACACCTTGTTTGCCTTTCAGCATATGCGATGCCTTCATTCGTACCTACAAACAGCTGGGAGTTGTGATTGTTAATCAGCTTGATAACTACTGACTGCAATTGCAGGGAAATACTTTCCCTGTGGTAAGTTGTATATTGGTTTTCCTAGAATATTTTCCTTTTTTTTCCTGGGAGAGAAAAATTGCAGAAATGCCCTACCAAAACACCAATCTGAATTCAAGCAAAAGAAGGGATTAAGTGCTAAAATCACATGCCCAAGTTGTAGGGCAAAATATATTTCTTTCATTAGAGAAAATATCAAATTAATAATGGTAAAATTCCAAGGTAATTTCAGATGTTACTTGCAAAGTTTCATTTATGAAATAAATTATACATTATGCTTTTGACATCTGTTTTATTGAAATGTAAGCAGTTTTAAAAGACTAGTTCTTTGATCCATCTACCAAACTGAAACATTAGTTTTCACGTGTAATTGAGGATAAATTTTCTTTCTGATTGACATTTGAAATTATAGAAAAATATATCAATAGTCCTCTTAAAAAGCAGCAGCACAGTTCCAAATTTGCATCTATTTATAGAATAGGATTATTAGAGAGTCTTGTGATTATTAGAGATATTTGTGAATTTTTGGTGGAACACAACCATATGCATTTATATCCATGCATATAAAGCATGCATTAGACAAGAATTTCTGGTATGCTGTACATATTCTTTACAAAATTATTGCTAAAAGGTTGCATATTATTATCATACTACTGGGAATGCTGATTTGCAACACTTCTGCTACTTCTTTAATCTCTTGCATATAAAGTAAGTGAATTGTGACAGTGTAGCTGCCAAGGCTGTATGACATCCTCAAACTGGCAAAAAAATATCTCATCTTGATTTTATCAGTTACAATACATTTTTCAGGCTTTCATGAACATATTGCCTCTAAAGCAAGTTGCTCTGCTCTTTGTGTGAATATTGAATTTGCCCTTTTTATTTGAGGTTTTAAGTTATTTCTAATGATTATATCTCACTTTCCTTCATACAGTCTTTTTTTTTCTCCTTGAATTTGCAGTCTTCTATTTGAGGCTTGGGGTGTTTTTCAGAAACAATGTATTGAATATTTTCACCCAGTGATCACATGGAAGTAAATTATTTTATTTATTATCTCTTTTAATGAAAATAATAAATTTTATATCTTGAAACAAAAAGGATTTAGTTGACTGAAAACAAGAATGAACATTAATTTAAAAATTCAGAATAAGAAATTTACATAACAATAAAATTTTATTGACAAAACCATTCTTAATTTGTGATGCATCTATAATAAATCTGTTATAAAGACTTCCAACTTTCAACTTTACAATGTTCTGATGAAGATTTATTACTTCTCTATAAACTGTCCTGTCAATGTTACAACTTTTTTTCTCCTTCTGTATACTGTATAGTTGCTTACATGAGCACTATTAATGAACTCACTTCCCACTTCAGGCACAAAATGCAAGTATTATTCCAAGTTACTATTTATAAAGGCACATCACCATAGAAAGATTCAGGAAATCACCAGAAATTATTTTCTGTATAGTCCCTGCAGTTAATATTACTTTTTATTTTTTTATTATATCCCCTCAATAGCTGTGATCTAATGAATTTTAGTATTGATAACTTACTTGCACTATTAACTCAAATGTGATTTCCATGTTATTTATTTAAAAAAAAAACCCCAACTTTTCCATGTAAGTTTAGCTCTGCTCCCTGATATGGCACGCTTCCAAATTAAATCTGAAACTGGAAAAGTCAATGATTAAACTGTGTGCTAACAGAGATTAAAAGTTTTGCCAGGAGTGATGGATGCACTTTGCTTTTGCAGCGAACATTCAGGTTAAAGTCAGCTACTCCTTGTTATACTACTTACCTACACAGAAAAGCTGCTGTGTCTGTACCTGGGGCACTAAGAGGCTAAGGTTGTTTTTACAGTGCAGTTTAAGGGCCTGACAGGATCTCATGTGGATGTACTTGGGGTTTGTCGACTGGTTTTCCTTGAACACTGCTGAGGGCTTCAGCAGTACGGAACAAACACTTGCCTTCTTCCCTCTGTGCTCATGTGGTGGCACGGCTGGTTCAGAAGCCTCACAGGTCTTGTTCCAACAAGTCTTGTTCCTCTTGTTGGACAACAGTGCAGATGTATGTAAAGTTGATTCAAAGTATCTGATATGGAACTGGACTCAGGGTAGAAATCTTCAGAGAAGGCATGCTCTGCTTTAATTTTTATAGCATAACAAATCAGGTTATCTCAACTGACTTTGAAGTAACCTGAGTCTCTTTTTCTCAGGAGCAGTTGAGCATTTTTAGTCTGCCAATTACTCCTAAATCTAGGTTTTCCTCTCTGTTACTTACACTGGAATTTTTTTAGATGCAGTGTTAAATGACAATTTCATTTTTCAAAGTCTTTGGCTGAATACAGCATTAATATTTTGAGTGGGTTTTTTTCTCTTCTGTAATAAAAATTAGCATAAAAGAGCAGAGATTCTCTGTCAGAATAGCATACAAGTTTGGGGTCAGCACCTCTTTACACCTGAAAGTAGTACTTGTTTTCTCTCTTTTATCAGTATTATAAAAATGCAGAGGAAATGGTATAAAATAAAATTAGCAATATTTTTAGCCTGAAATTCACTGAATTGGTTCTGAAGATATATTTAAAATAATTTAAGCTATTATAAATTATATTTATTAATTACAGTAAGCATATATAACCCTAGGTTTTTACCATACAAAGTTTAGTGAGGGAGGTATGAAACACCCTTCCATGTTGCTTTGTATTTTGAGAAGATATGTGTTTTTAAATGATCTTTAAGACATACATGAATTTGCTTATTATAAATCTATAAAGATGGATTTAATTTACATTCAAAAAAATCTTGATTGCTGTTATTGTCAAAATCCATATTCAGACTTGGGTGGAAGTGAACATACTCTATTTTGAAACTAGGGAAAAGAATACAGATTGGCAACTGGAACTGCCTGTGAAAGATTTCAAATGCTTTTTACTTTTTAATCATTACAAACAGGAAATTTAATCTCCAGCTGAACATAAATAACAACAAAGACTCCATGACTCAGCATAAAGCCGCAAGCCTAAATGGGTCATAAAATAGGAAGCTCAATATTAAAAAAGCTTATATATGAAGGGATAAAAAAACCATTTGCATTCCAGCTCCAGTCACTGCGTACTGTTTTACAGTCTGAAGGAGTAGAAAAATGTGCAAGCCCATCAAAAATACCGAATGATACTAAACATTCTATTTTGTTTTCTGAATAGGCTGTTTCCTTTGATAAGATAGTACTTTTACCTAGTCCGAAATTATTTTAGGTGAGTTTCATATTTTGATACAGAATGGTGTTAATTTGTGATAGTAAGTGTGTATGTGTTGCACTGCTGTTGACAGTATAGAATAATCAGGGGTATGTCTGTTTCCTGTTTGCAGGCAGTTTTGGCAATAACATGAAATGGGCAGAAGCAAATTCTCTTTGTGAGTCTTAAAATACCTACTTAATTAACAACAAGCACACTCTGAAACAGTGTGGCATGTTTATCAGTATTTCTAACTCAGGAGTATTCACAATGGTTATATAAAAATATATGTAAAAAAAATATATATATCCCTACTAAGGATGTAACAGATATACTTCTAATTTTTAAATCTATACATTTTTACATCTGTGTCTGAGGATATATATGTATATGTATATAGGCAAAATAGATTGGTTTCACAACCCAATTCAGTTCATAATACAGTCTCCTTCTAGAAAACTTACTACAGTAGGAAAAAATGTACTCAGAATAATATTTTTAATAATCCATAGAAAATTCCAACACTGAAAATTAACTCTGTTGGTGTAAAAGCTACAGAGACCAATTTACATCTGCAAAACGAGCCAAAGAATGAAAAGGAGCTAATTCATTAGCTTCAGCCAAAACTCCAACAGAATTTTTTTTAAAAATTAAAACTTTTGCTCCTTTAAATAACAGTGTAAGTGCTAATACAGCTAATGTCTCATCCCCGTCTACTTTTTAGGTTAAAAGCACCACCAGGATATTTATGTCTGAGATAAGAATTTAAGATGAGTACCCCATTCATGGGTTAAGTGAAGTTAGGATTAGGGTCAGCAGGGTCTGGTATTTTTCACTCCCAGTAAAGCCCAAGTAAATACATTCTGTACTGTGGATTCAGGAAGAACTGCAGATTAAGACAGGCTCAAGGAGAAGGAACAATATACTCTGAGGTATACCTCCTAAATGAGGGTGAAGTAATCCTTCCCATTTACTTCTCTACTTTTCAAATCCAAATATTGCTACGAAAAACCATTAAGATGGACTGTTTTTTTTCCACAAAAGAAAGAATTATATTGTTCATGATATCTCTATTCTTAGAATTTGGAGTAAAGCATTAAGTTAGATTTAAAAAAGAAGTTTCCTTGATTTCAGTCTACTGTCTCAAGTTTAAAATTTGGTCTTTGTTATCTTTATGATACTCCTAGAAATTAATTTCACATAATATGTAAATTTAGTGTTACCATATTGTTTTTGAAGCATACTGCTGAGCTCAGAAGAAGTCCTATTTTTTTTACAGACCAAAAATCAGCTATTTGTGTAGCTACCAGAAATTAAGAAGTCCAGTGTGAATTATGGTTGGCAAACATAGCAACTTGATTAGGTATCAGTGCTTAGTAAAAGTCTTTAATACACAGAAAACTCATTACAGTCATCCATGAAGGTAATTTGCCTGGATTTGTAGTTCATAAAGGTGAAGCATACTAAAAAAGGTCATGTCTGTCCTCATTCAATCCACCTGAAATTTCTTCCCATGTTATATTAAAATATCACTAAAATAAATTTGTAAAATAACTTCTGTCACATCAAATACAATCAAATGGTGTTCTTCATACAAAGACAGGCATGTTTAGAGAATTATAAATATGGTGGTAAGCAAGGGAGCACTCAATAATTCACACTTACCTGGAAGAAGATTTTATTAGCATGAAGCCTTCCAATAGTAACTAAATACTGAGGTTCTGACGTCCTGGGAGGAATGAGTGGAACGTTTCACAACGGACATGGTGTTAAGGGTCGTCTTGTTTATGGTTTGCAATCAAATGATGCAGACAGAGGATGCAGACACACACCGCTTGGGGAGCTGTACCAGACATTCAGGCCCTTCCTCAGGCTGCTCCAGCAGCCAGCACCAAGCACATGCACTATGTACTGCGGTCCTGCTCCAGCTGCTGACCCCGAGCTCCTCATTCACACAGTCTGACAAAAAGCTGTTAGTTAGCCCTTGCAGCACTAACACACACAGGATAAATGAGATTACACAGAGATGTAGTTAAAAAATAATTTAAGAAGAAGATTGGATGGTCTGCAGTGATCACATGCAGGTGTTAGTCAGAACAGCTTATTGACTGTCCCATTTTACATTTGACTAGCCCATTTTATAATGTTTTTGCCTACCTTTCCTTTGTTCCTTCCCAGTCCCCTTCATCTGCACAGTTCTCCATCAGTTTGCACAGTCCCACCAATCTCCCAAACTCTTGGATCTTCAAGTTTTCATCCCTGTCAGCTGCAAAGCCCCTCTTTGCTGCAGTTTCTTGGTAGCCCTTCAGTCAGTGTGTTCACCAGATTTGCTCCTTGACTCTGCTTCCATTATGTTTACTTGTCACTTTTGTATCCCTGTATATTTTATTAATGGCTTCTCCTTTCTCCTTGCCATCCTCTGTCACAAGATACTTGATCACATAATCCTACTGAAATGAGCATTCCCATGTTCCAGTGCACCCTTATCAATGTGTTCATTACTACTTTCCTTATAGTATTGGTCAGATTTGTGCCTATGTCTTACTGCTTATGGCTTCCTGCTTTAATTATTATCCTTTTCTACTTTAAAAGAGAGCCTTAAGGGAGTTGACTCTCCCCCCTACCACACTCACTTCCAATAAAGTACGCATTAAACTCTAGCTAGTGATAAATTGTTTGGTTAAAGAAAGATTTTGTTACAAATTTCTGCTTAAAATGTTGTTGGATAGTATTTTATATGACTCTGCAGTGCACACATGGAGCTAGGGAGCTTAAGTTTTAATCTAATAAACGCTTCAGTTTTAGAACTTCTGTCATTTGAATAGGAGGTGAGAAGGAGCACAAACCCGATTTTCTCTTCTTCCTCAGGATATCAAATCCAAATTTTTTGGGGTAACATTAACCCTCCTTTGCTCTGTCCTTTTCCTCCAAATATGGAATGATGCAAAAGTAAAGTTTCTATGCAAATGTTGAGTAGGGGCAAAGAATTTATATAGGGAAGAACTTCAGCTGAGCTAAAGGAAGAGTTCAGAAAAGTGCACATGGCAATTACCACTTTGATAGATCTCTAAAAATTTGTAGATATTAGGTCTAATGCTGTGTGTCTGAAGCTGGCTCAGCAAATACAACACTACCAAAAATAAAACCCTCAGTAAATAATCTAAGCAAAGTGAAAAGGGATCCTAAAGGATTTAAGGTACTTATAAAAGGCAAAAGGAAAGGCTTAGGTGACCTATTATACACTGTTTGTATTGAAGATACATTTTCTCCAGTTACTTCTACTTTATTACTTTTCTTTCAAGTGCTGGCACACTTACCTTCTGCAATGCAATTTTTAGCAGTAGAGACAGTAGCATCTTCTCGCCTACAGAAATGGGAGATGCAGGAGTACCCCCCAATAAACTTCTTTCATGACAGTATTTCTTTCCTCTTCCATTATGTGCAAGACATCAAATCCAGTCCCAGAGGAGCTGAGAAGAGCAGAAGCAGGTCTTAAGATAATTGGTATATTTTTCAAGATCTATTTATAGAGTATACAGAAAAGAGACATTTTGGTGAAGAAAAAGGTCATTAGACAAGTTGACTCACTTTAAAAGGGGAAAGGTAGAGCAACATGATAGAGGAAGAGAGAACTTTCCTTTAAAATCTTTTATTGCTCTTTAATGAAGCATTATGGCTTAATTTGAGAATTTCATTCAATTATAGAACTAATATGAGGAGTGAACAATATTGGAATATTTTCTTGTCTTTGTTTAAGTTGGTAATATTAATTCCAGTGTCTGTTTTCGCTCCTAGAACTTAAAAGTACAAACAAATGCATCTGTTTTATTGAAAAGCATGTACAGCAATAGATTACTCACAGTTGGCATCCCTTTATGTCATGATTCACTTTCTGGCTTGTGACTGTCTGGTGTACTACAGCCGTCAAAAAATACAAAAAATTATTATAGAAAATACAAACTGCTAGACCATTTACAGTATAGGAGATGGTTTTCATAGCATACATTATGTTAACAAGAGCACAGGGCAACGTCTGTGCCAGTTAATTGCTTCTGTCCCCTTAAATGTTGAAAGCCACTAATGGGCTACAAGCAAAACAGCATATTAGCCTTCTTTTAAAAACAAAACATAAATGATCTCTGGAGTATTGTATGAAGTTCTGAGGACACCAGTGCAAGAGAGAAAAGATGCTACCAGAAAGAATTCAGACAAGAGCCACTAAGTTTTCCACTAAAGAACTTGTGCATCTGTCATGGGAAGAAAGACAGAGAGAAGTGAGATGTTTCAACATGGAGAAGAGGTCTGAGGAGAGATATTATAATTCATGTGTACAGATGCTTGAAGGGAAAATGTACAAAAAAAAAAAAAAA
>VWZQ01007107.1:178330-209840 GCA_013397015.1 Myiagra hebetior
CCACTTACTTCAGGGCTTTCAGGGCTGCCTAGTGACATGATCTGAGACAGTCTGCCCAAACTTAAATATGTGAAGTTTCTTCTGAGCATCATGAAAAAATTTTTTATTGTGAGAATGACTGAGCACTGGAACAACAACCCTGTAAACAACAACATCACAGGAGGGAAAGGAGATGCTCCAGGCAAAAGAGCATAGATTCCTTTACAGTTCATGGAGAAGACCAAAATGAAAGAGTTGTCCCTCTCCCCACTGGAGAGGCCCCAGAGAAAGAAATAATCCCTGCAGCTGGTGGAGAGGATTAAGCCAGAGCAGTTATCCACACCAGTTCATGGACAGCCCCATGCTCAGCCATGTTTTGCCTGTGAGAGTAGCAGGTGAGAGATCTCCCCATCTTTATAAAATTTTCCATCTTACTTTGTCTGACTGTCCTGTATACAAATGGGAGTGAGAAAGCAGCTAGATGGGGACCTGGCAGCCAGCCAAGGTCAACTCACTAAAGATATTTGTTTAGTGACTGAGTACAATAATTCATAAAACTTGGTCCTTTCAGGAATGCTGCAATTACCTGTTATATTCTGTTCTTTTTTATGAAATATTTTACTTATTTCCTCTCCTTTACAGGCAATGGCTGTGGGACTTGGTTTTAGTTTTTATGTTATATATGTTAAATATTCCCTAAAATGAGTGATGAAATCTGTCAGAAATAGCTACTACAGGCTATACAGGTTATACAACTCTGTGCATTGAATTAAACCAGCATTTGATATTTTGACAAGCTAAGGTGTTTTCTATTTGGCACTCAGTAGATTTAGTAGTCTGTATTTATTAGACAACTCACTTTGCACTGATCATCACTCACAGCTTACCTAGCCTTCTTTCAACAGAAGAGACTTTTTATGGACAGGGAATAGAACTATTTCTTTGTACGCGTTCATCAGAAGGAAACATTTAGAGGGTGATTTTAACAGGTATCATGTAAGAAAATTGCCTCAGCAGCTAAGTAGCATAACTCTTCTTTGACTGCTACAATACTCTTCTTTAAGAAGGAAACATTGATACACCATTAAACAGGAGAAGACATTACTTACGCCTCCAGACTGACATGCCGTTGGTAAAGACTCTCATATTGAAAGGAATCTGTTGCCATCTCATGAGAGTGCTTATAGAAAAGTAAGAAATTTGTAACAGGATAATTGGCAAAGCTGTTAATTTCCTAATATAGATCTTGAACAAGATCCTAATCACTACTTATTTCTATGCAAATGATAAAAAGAGTTATGAATCATCTTAGTAAAAAACAGACTTAGTCACTCTGCTAGGTTTTCATCAGTAACAATGAAGATGAACTCATCCCACTAGTCAATGATTTCTCCTCTCTGTCTCTCTCTCTCTCTCTCACACACTCATATATTCTGAGTTTCCTTAATTCTTCAAAAGTACACTCTTCTAAACATTCATGCCATGATGATTTTTCATCTCCCAAATATGTAGTGGTCATGTTGCATTTATATATAATTGCAAAGGTAAACTGAGTGGCTGGTGGAAACAAATGGAAAAATGTTTTTCACTTTCTCTCTACCTGAGAAGAGCTAAATTAACTCCCAGTGTAAAGGAACAGAACTCCGAGCATCTGCACAGGACAGGGTATCCTATTTTGTGAAGTCAGGTCTTAATTTCTAACAATCCAGTCTGAATGCAGTGCTCCAGGTGGGGGTCTCAAGAGGGCAGTGCAGAGGGAAAGAACCACGTCCCTTGACCTGCTGCCCATGCTGCTTTGGAAGCAGTCCAGGATGCTACTGAATTTCTGGGCTGTGAGTGCAAATTTTGAGTCATGCTGAGTTTCTCATCCACTCACGCTCCCGTGTCCTCAGCTGCAGGTACCACTGCTGAGCACTTATGATTGGAATTACCCCTTCAAGGAGTCTCATGCCCCACCAAATCCAACCATGAAACCAGCACTGCCCTGAACTGATGTCACTGCTCATGGTGGTACCCACCACCCAGTTCTCCAGCCCATCTAACTTTCCAGGTGCCAGCACATCCATTGGAGTACCAGATACCCCAACCCCCACAGTTTGGTGGGTTTCAATGCTCTCAGCCCCCACTGGGGTCAGGCACACAGGATGTTGCAAACCCCATCTGTGGGATGGACATCATAACACCAGAGATAGAGAAAATAAATATTTTTTAACATTTTGGATCAGATTGGGGTAGTCCAGGGGGCTCCTGAACCCACATTCACTGGATGCTCAAGATTAATGAAATTCAGGTATTTCTTTTGGGTCCAGCTCTGCCAGCACAGGGGCTTACAGAAAGGGACACAGTGGGGTCATGCCCCCATCTGCAGCCTAGTCCACATCCACCCGCAGCAGCTTTGAGGGGACACTGTCCCTCAGGATCCACAGCTTGACCGTACCTTGGCACGGCCACCTTCACAGGCCCACAATACCTCTCTCCACTGGACCAGCTCATCCTGCAGTGGCTCTCAGTTCCACTTGACAGCACCTTGGTCTATGGGAGGGTGTGGATAATCTCCAGGAGCAGCACATCATTGTCTGCAGCCATGTGTGGGAGATTGCTGGGACGCACCTCCACATCACAGGGCTATCTGCCCTGTCCTTGCCATTTCCAGCAAGTGCCCCTGCTTTGGGTCTGTTCCTGACAGAAGCTTCAGTGGGGATCCTCGTGAAGGACCATCCCCAGCTTCGCTACTGTCTTCGGGACAAACTTGCAGAGCTGGCATTGTTCCAAGTGGCTGAGATGATGGCATGTGGCTGGAAGAAGGAGTCTGTGGAAATGGAGCTGCACCATGACACGTAGGTCCTTATGGCAGGCAGGCCAGTGGGGACAGGCATTCCTTTCTGGAAACCTCCACATTCACCATGCAGAGAAGAGGGAAGAGACCCTGGTCCCTGTGGCAGAACCTGTGGACAGAAGCCCTCCTTGGTTGTTGGACCACACTGCCCTGCATGGGCAGAGGCAGGGCATAGGGTGAGACACTGGGCCAGGATCTGGTGTTCTCCCTCAGCATTCACTGCATCTCTGAGGTCAGTGTGGGCTCCTGTGTTTCTGCACCTGCCTGGAGAGAAGCTGTCCAGGGAGGACAGCCCCTGGCACAATAATCTCTCCTGGGTTATTCCTGCCATGAGGTGTTGGTTGTTCTTGAGGTGCTGGGTGCCAGGGCCACTCACAACTCTGCTCCCATCTATGGGCTTTTGCTCTGCTTCTGCAGCACTTCCAGTGCTCTGCAAAACCCACAGGATGTGGGTAAGAGGGGAGCAGCTTCTGGCCCCACCCTGCAGCCCCTCATACTTCTCAACACCATGCAATACCATTCTATGTGAGCCCCAAACCACCCAACGCCCATGCCACAGTGCTGTGCAGTGGCCACTGGCCCATAAACACTTGACCTTGAACTGTGGATTGAGCCAGTGGATCTCCAGCATGTGCATCAGGAATGCAATCAGCTCAGCCCATGGTGGGGATGTGGGAGCACTTCATGGCACCAATTCTAGTGCAGCTGCAGTTCTCTGAGTCACCAGCACAGACTGATGATGAGGATTTCCAGTGACCTCTGGGTTTCCCAGTGATTGCTTTCTCCACATGACTGGGATTGCAGAGGTTGAGACTGCAGCCTGTCGACATTGAACTGCAATGTCCACTTGATACCAGCAACTATGACACCTGTGTAATCGATCTTGGTTTTTAGATCATTTAAAAGTTCATAAAGAAGTTTTGTGTGAAAATTATTAGTGTTTGGCAGTTGAAAAAAATTCTTTTTTTGTGAATTATTAAAATGGGGTATTCTACCACAGACAGAAGCTGCACTGTGTGCTGATCAAAGATCGAAGACACATTTGATGTTGTGCACTTGGGATTCCCAGCATCTGAGAGATTTAAGATTACTCTTTCTGTGTAGTGTTATCTTTAATAAAAGGTATTTGAATTGATACTTTGCAGAGTCTGAGTGCCTTTCTTACTGGAATCATAACAGACCAGCAGATTCTCGTGCAAAAACAGATGTTAAGATGCTGCTCAAAGCTGATAAACTGCAAGCTGCAGTGTCTTTGGAGGAAAGATAGGCTGCAGTTGCAGCTGATATAAGTTGCATCAGCAAGTCTCCAGTAATGAAAAACAAATCAGTAGCCCAGAGGGAAAATTAAACTTGTAAGAGAATTTCCTACTCCTCCAAACATGGGTATAAATATACGATGAATATGAATAGCAAATGAAAAGTGGAAAGATAAAAATGTAAATACTCTGGATACCCATGTAAGCAGAAAGTCAGACTAAAGTTTTGGTGTTGCATAGAGATGACTGCAGTCTGTAATGCAGAGCCTTTCCTGAATCTGAATGACTCCTTTGAAGAGGATGAGTGTTAGCAAGGTACTAACAGGGAAAGAAACCTCTGATCCAATTAGTACAACTGTGAACTTCTGAGCCTGTTGGAATTAAGTGCAAACGCTGCTATGTATTTCTGAGAAATATTACAATAATGCCCCTGTAAACTGGAAGCAAGAAATCTGTAGTAGTTTTATCACTATGAATTAGGGTAACAAAATCATACTCCTTCTCTTCTGAAATAAGACGACTTAAAAGCAGTATTCATATTCTGTACAGTTGATTTATTTCAAACTAAGTAATTGCCTTTTCTGTCTATTGCACCCTCATTATCTCTACAGGAGAGGCATCACCTTACAGAGATTTATGGCAGGGGGATGCCAGGAAAATTATTCCCTTTCTACTCTTTCACCCCAGGACATTTCCCCTTCCATGAAGCAAAATGAAACAAAGCATATATGAAAAATTTCTTATTAGAGGTTGTTCTCACTGAATGCCCTGAAGAGATCTTTCTGTATGTATTCTGCACTTGTCAAAAAATGGAAGTGTTCTGTATGCAGCGTTTTCCATAGAGCTTCAAAACTTGTAGTGCCAGGCTGAATCTGGCCATAGTTATTTGTTAAAGTGGCACATTACTGCTGAGCAACATCTGCCGGACCAGATATTAATTAATATGCTTTATCCAAAACACACAAATATCAAATAATAACTAAATCTTGATTATGAAGAACTTTGGCACCACTTCTCTTGCTAGGGGAGTGAGTCTTCTCTTACCCATTACATTCATGTGAATCGCAATTTCTAAGAACTTTTGAGAAGGAGTGGAGGACAAACAGGAAATGAATAAATATGGCAGAAATATCTAACCTAAGTTCTATCTTACAAAAATATTGTTTATTCTTTCTGGAGCGGGGGAGGTGATCATTTTCATTTTTTCAGGCAAAAAGCAACAGCTTTCATTTTATATATTTTACACTCCAGTGATTCAAAACTGAGTGAGGAAATAGAAGGGTTTTTTTGTTACTTTCTTGGACACTTTTTCTTAACATCATAAGTGCTAAAATATTAAGATGTAAATCTGCTGTTGTTTGCTTAAGATACACACATCAGTCAGATGTTTGGATTTTTTTTTTTTCCTTCTCTTAGGTATAGGGTGTAAACAAAAGTTTCAGGAAGCAAATAAAAACACGCAGTTGTAAAGTTTATAAGTAAGGATTTTGTTATATTTCAAATGTGTACAGATTACAAATTAATGACCTTCCTATGAAACTCAAAAATGGTAATTAAGACTATATTTTCTTTCTATTCAACGGACAGCTTAATTTGTGTATACATATATATGTAGTGAAAGATATAATGTTTTTAGGAAGTAGCTCCTGAAAGTTAGAGATAGAGATGGAATTACTAAAACTCCCTTGAAAATACATCAGATTTTTAACAGAAGTGATTTTACATAATTACTTTTCATGCCTTTTTTTCCTCCAGATTTTTCTTTTTTGTGCTTCCAACTAAGATTTGTAGCAATCAAAATATCAAAATATTTCTTAATCTGTAATTTTGTATCTGCTCAGTGATAAATTTGTAGCTTTTTCTTTTGGATATAGTTACCCACAACTGTCCAAGATTATTCTCCAGGTATTAAGAACAGTTAATAAGTGACAGAAGGGAAGCTGCCTGCATTTAAATGGTGTTTTACACAATAGAATATTACAGTGCTCCTCTGGAAAGGAATTTCCAATGACTTATTGGCAGGATAGTATATCTTATAGTTTGTCTTTTAAATACTAGGCCTTTGTGACTCTTTAGCTAACTACCTAAACTGAACTCAATAAAAACAATTAACTGAAACTTATAACCTAATTTCAGAAATATGAATAATAATGAGGATATTTTTCTTGGTTGTCCCCATTTATAGGAACTCTCTCAGGCTAATAGAGACTGAGACAGAGTTTGTGTTTCTGGTTCTTTCAGTTAAAATTTTTCCGGTATTTAGATCAGTTTACCACTGCTTGACAAAATAAAGGTCAAAAAGTGATGAGACTGTTGAACTATGGATATAACAGGGTATAGAGAGCAGCAATGATAAAAATCTATACAAGTTCTGTATAAGATGATGATCAATTTTAGCACAGCTACAAATAGATACAGCTGCCAATGAATCATTTAAGTGAACATTAAGAAAGGGTTCTACAACAGACTCCAAAGAAATGTTAAGAAATTAATAAATGTGGAAATATTTCTTCACTTGCCAGGTTTTCTGTCACTGTCAGTAACAACCTTAAAACCAAGAATTGCATACATATTTTACTTTAGAGTAATTTCATTCTTTGTACAACAAGTAATGAATTCTAGCTGCCTATTCTGTACTGCCCATTTGACAAGAATTTACAAATGTGATAAAATGTAAAAATATAAGATTTGGTTCAAATGGTTCTTGAATGAGATTGATTAATACTTAAGTATAGCATGGAAACTTACCATAACGTTATGAACAATAAATTTCTAAAGTGCTACAGTGCACAGTGTATGCATTAGAAATGTATTAATACTGTAAATTGTGCACTATAATATAGAACAAAGCTTGGATGGTGCCAGATTTACCCTATTGCAAAAGAAGTAAAGTGCCTGACTAATACCTGTACTTTTGTATTATTAATGAATTGCTTTGTATTTTGGTATCAAATGACAGTTTAGTATACATGTTTGGTAGACAGAAAAGAATACTTGAATTTCTAGATAATGGCACAGTTTAATGTTCTAGGATACCATCGCATAATAAAATATGATAATATTTGATAAGCTACTTAAGCTAAAGTCCTAATCAGGAAGAAGACAATTTACTTATTTTTCTACTAAACAGAGGCTTTTACTTCAGAAAATTTGGTATCTGTGTCAGTCATAAGTTTAAAATTCTGTGAACTGTAATTTGCGATGAATTCAGCTCTATCCTTTAGTAGGCTCCTTGTGTCATGGGAGTAATTAGACTAAGTTCAATAGATTTCACAGGATGTGAAATTGCAAAGACCCCAGAATGAGGCACCACATGCAGCCTGACAGTAGCCATATAGCAGAACAGTGACGCTGGAAATAGAAAATTTAGTGAGAGAAATTAATTAATAATTTGTGAACCAAGACTAGATAGAATTAAGTTTTTTTGCATCATCTTCCTTTACAATGTAGAAACCCTAAGACAAAGACTTAACTTTGGCTACAAAGTGAATGGCAAGATGTTTTTGCATTTATTTCAGATGGAGCATAGCCTCTTCTTGGAAAAAAAAACCCCAACAAAACAAAACAAAACAAAACAAAACAAAAAAGGAGAATTATGAGAATACACTTAAGTTTTACAAAAATTGTACAAAATGGTTGTAAAATGAGACACTTTTTCTTAGGCTGAACTTTTTTTTGAACTGAGTTATTGCTACAGCTACAGAGAGTTTTTTCCTAGCTGAGAAATGATGCATTTTTTTCATTGCATCAGATTACAGTGAAAATGCTTAGAAATAGGTAACCCCTGTTTTCTAAATTATGGCATTTTAAAATCCAACAAGCCTGCCAGACTTCAAGAAGTGTTTGCATTAGATTCTCAGGAATACAGTGTGATTTTTGGGGCTGTCCTGTGCAGGGTCAAGAGTCGGACTCGATGTGTTCCTTTAAATTCAGGATATTCTGTAATTTTATGATCTGTGATACTATGAAATAATTTTGAACATTATAAAATACATTATCACAGTTCTTGATCATCCGAAAATTATTATACTTCTCTGTAAGTCCACCTTCTACCATTTAGTTCTGACTATTAAAGTTAAAACCATTGTTAAATTAGGCAGCATATATAAAAATGCACAACCCTATCGGATCACTGAATAAATGGCACATTAACAGAAGAATAATTCCATTCAAAGTAATGAATTGGGTTTTTTTCTTATTTTGCTTTGATTGTTTTATTGTTTTCCTTTTTCAAATTGACTGCGTTATTTTTTCAAACTTGTTTGATAACCTCATCATTACATTTATGCTGCTGCCTGCTGCATAGTATCTACCCTTCATATAGACTATGTATAGTAAGAGAAGGAAAAGAAAGAACACTAGGTAATGCCTTTGAGAATGCGATATTTTTGTAAAATTTGTCATTTTGATGCCAGTGAATCAGCATTTTTTTGCACTGAAGTACCATTTCTTAAGTTACCACATATGTATGGTTACACCCTGCGGAGATTCAGCAATGTGAGTGATGAGATAATGCTCCCCTAAGCATGCAATGAAGACAATGCATTTCTGCTAGCACTTTGAAGAAAATTAATTATTACAGAAAACTTGAAAATCATGGTGTTTAGGGGTTACAGGTGACATACATTAGAAAAAAATGGATTTCAAGTAAGTCCTAAGAACAACAGATTGTGGGAGGCGAATGCATAAAAGGAGGGAACCTGTCTATGAATTTGGTAAAATTGACCTCCACAAATTAAAATTATGTAGACTGTCTCTGCAGAGTCATTCTGTATTAAACTTGTTCAACAGAAAGAAATTATTTTGTTACATTAGAAGTAGGCAATTGAGTTTAACCAAGACAAAAAATGCTTTTGTCCTGGAAAAATGATGTAAATGTAACATCATATATGTCTGAACAGGTATATCATTGGTAGACATGCCTAGTAGAAAGCTAAAGAATGAAACAATTTATTACCTTCTTTTAGATTGTGAACTCCTCTTTCCTCCTCCTTAGAGCAAGTTATGTCTTCTTTGTTCAGATCACATGTTTTTAGGTTAATTATACTAAAGTAGGACTTTAAGGTAAGGCAAGGTTGACCGTCACACAGCTATAAAGCAGTATCTTGGTAAAGGTAATCTGAATACAATTCTTATTGTGTAGTTTTCTGTTTTCAGTTAAAAGGAGATGAGAGAGTTAATGTGTGTAGTAGAAATAAAGTTCAAAAAAAGATTACTGACAATTTAGCAGTTCCTTAACTATTAAGCAACCATAATATGTGAAGCAGCACCAGCTAGACTAAGATAGATCACTTCTGTGCCACCTGTAGTGCTATGTGACTTTTTCAACAAAAATCCTATCTTTTTAGAAGTTATATTAGGTAATGAACAAAACCCAAGAGACAATAATTGCAATGTTTAGAAGTTCTTTCATGCAAAATGAGTTAAATACGCATCCTGCTTCATTGAAGGCAGAGTTAAAATGGTAGTATTTCACTTTTCAGGTTCAAAAAAAATGGTCCTTATCACAGTTGTCAGACATTCCTAAATTTCTTACACAGAACAACGTAAGATTGAGGAGACCTTGAGGAACAGCCTTCTTTACAAAGTCAACAGGTCTGTAAAGTGGGACAAATGTTTTTCAGGTCTGCACAATGGAAGTCAAGGGACATAGAAAGAAAAAAAGCTGTACAAAATAATGGGGGTATTTATTGAATGCTTATCGTATACTTTGGAAAGGGTTTAGATCACTCAATGTCTCCTATAACAGTTACTTTCTTGAGTTTCTTCTAAGTTCTTTGTGAATTTTGCATTTATATTCAGAAACTTGTTTTCATCATGTACAGAAGTGTCCCTAAATATTGGTCTAAAGTATTGTACATATTTTTTATTTTGAGTACAGCTATTTTGCCAGGACATGGTCTCATAAAAACTCTGAAGGTCATTGGATGTGCTTCTTAATTTAAATAGCCGAAAGTTTATTCCATCAGGCAGCTCTTTAAGCTTTGAAGCTAAAACATTCACTGCTTCTTTCACTGAATTTGATGTGTGAGAAACACCAAAGTCATCCAGAAGTTACTAAGACAAATATTTTTGTAGTTTGACTGTTTTATGTACTTTCATCAATTCTATTTATTCTTAAAAATATTGACTCAATTTTACAGCCTGATTACACTTAGATTTTTTTCTTTTGTTTTCTTTTCTTTTAGACCTAAGCCTAGCTGACTGTTACATATGCACCTTATATGTAATATGGAAATACTTTATTCGTGTTTCACTGACAAGTAAATTTTACAAAAAGTGAAGTAAGCACTTTCAGTGCTGTAGTATCGATGTCACTAATGAAGTTTACTAGTAAATTAAGAAATTAAGTCCCTGCAATATACTGTGTTTTAAACTCTGCCTAGAGGCAGTGTAAATAATACAGTAGATCAATAGCTGGCGTCACTATTGGAAATGCTCCTGACTTTGTTACTAGCTACCATCATGGCAGGGTGTTAAGTCTTCTGCATTTAAAAACATTGACAGGCTGCCTGCTGGTAATGAGGATGGGAGGAAATGAATTTTAATTATTATGTTTTTCTTTTATTTTGTTCTGTGCCAATGCAAAATGATTGGTGTAATTTATATGAATATTTTGCGTTTTGTTTATAAATATTTACTTTTTGCAAATCTCAGTATCAAGTAGTCTGTGGCAGGAGTGGTTTCAGGGAACTGACTTTCACTGTTGTTGTTAGACATCCCTCCTCAGAAATTTATCCTGACGATACCTGTAGCATGACCTATTTCACCTCCACTGTGCATTTCACAGCACATCCACAGCAAAATAAACTTTCTTTCCCCTTAATTTGATGGATTAACTTGGAAACGGATAATTCTGCAGTCCATAAGGAAAAAATGTCTTTGGGTAATCATCAGTAACCAGAAAAAGTGGGACAAGATATGCATCAACTGACATAGCTGGCAGTGGAGAGAAACGGACTGTATGAAATTAGATTAATACCTGGGAAAATTAATATGTCTTGATGTTATCTAAGCCATTATTATGTAACTCTAGCTTATGCTTGCATTTATAATTGTTGATAATATCTGTCTCTTTTGAACAAATTATTGGTCTTTGGGGTTTTTTAAAATGTAAATAGTGTCTTTCAGTATATTTTTTCTAAGTATCCTTTTATTCCTCTTATAAATGTTGAAAATGTAGTTTAGCAGAAGGATATGAAATGTAGTAACATAATCATGAAATGAAATATAATGTACTAAATTTTTGTTATTGTTTTAAAAGTCATTGAAATATGAACTTGAGATTAATGTTACCTTTCCTGCACAACTGTTTCAGTTTTTCTCATTGTACTCCATGTACCAATTAATCTGCTAGTTAACCTTCCTCTCCTGTGTCACAGTGATCTCAGAATGTGACTGCTTTTTCAAATTTTAGTTGAAGATGTCACTACTGATATCATTGCGTGTTTTGTACTCCACGAGTTTATTTATATGTAGTAATTTAAATCATCATATTTAATTATGATTTAAATCTGCAAGAAAGATGTTTGCATTTAAATAATTTATTTTAGTCTTGTTTTACATTCATGCATTTTAGTCAGTTTCTAAAAAAAGAGTAGAGCTTACTGCTTAGTAAGAATTTAGGATAGGATGACTGCTGACTAAAATAGTATTTTTACAGCATTTAGTGGGGGTTTTTTAATTATTATTAATTTAGCAAATTATTTCTTAATATATTAAGTAAATATTAAGAAACATTAAAGATTATGTAATGATTCTATATTTTTTAAAGATACCACAGAAATGAAAATAGAAGTATTTTTAAAAGTAGAAACTCATCACTTTTTCTTTCTTTGTCTATTTAATTTTTTTGGATGTTTGTTGCATTAAGAAATTAATGAATCATCAATAATTAAAAGGTTGGTAGACAAATACATTTAAATAAAATTTCATGTAATGAAATACCTTTACAAAAAAAAAGGGGAAAAATTCAGGAGCTATTTGGTGACCCGGTCCACTAAGAATAGATTTTCTATCTGCAAATACTGAATTTTGGAATTCTGCAAATACTGAATTTGGACCTCTTCTTTAAGATCATTTTAAAAAAGGGGTTGGTTTTCTTTTTATACATAATTTTCTTCTGGTTTTGCCCTTTAATGAGAATAAAATTTTAGGACAATTCAGGCTGAGAAGGACTTTGGGAACTTCCTTCCTTCCTGCAGAAGGATCAGTTATGATCTCACACCAGGTTGCTCAAGGCTTCATTCAGTTGGGCTTGAAAACCTCTGGACATAGTGCCTAAATGGCCTCTATGGATAACCTACTTTTTTTGCTTATCTGCCCTTAAGATTAAAAAAAAAATCCATTAAGAAAAAAAAAAAATATCCATTCTGAATATCTTTTATCATGGATACTTGGTTTGGAAGACAGGTGTCTGCTGAGGAAGGCAGGAGCCTGCCTTGGAATGGAAAATGTACCCCCTTCCCTCCAAATTATTATAATTTTGAAGTTAAGGGGCTTTCATGCAAAGATACGAGAAATAGGAATAATAGTTCCTTACTAGTGTATATAACAGGGCAATAACACAGAATAATACTGGCTTAACCTGATGGAGTCAGGATATGACCTGACACCCTGGTGGGCAGGGGGGTGGTAGCAGTCCCATTAAGGGGCAGCTGCAGTCCCCTTTGAAGTGGTGATCCTGTAGAAGGGCCTGGTCTTCCTCTGAAGGTCCAGTGGTGGTTATGTAGCTCTTGTCCTCTGGGAATACTGTAGGTAAGGGCTGAGTGTGGTGTTCCCAACCTCAGATTATATCCAGGTAGGGATGCTTGGTTCCTCCCCTGGGCGGAGCACCTCACAGTGGGATGATGTAATTTAATGAGTCATGCAGTGAGGCTGGATGGCCCATTTACAGAAGATATCCCTCCAGAGGGAGTTATCAGGGATGTGTCACAGAAGAGATAAAGAACTCTGCCCCACCTGGTTTTAACAGATGGTGATAGAATACATACTTTGGTTACATCTCACATTGTAACATAAGATAATACTATAAAAGGTAATATAACTTCCTTAATTCAGTTTTATACTTGACCCTGCACAGCATAGTTGATGACAGAATATGTTATCTAAATTTTTTAGGAAATTCAGTAGCAACTTTGAAGCACCTGAATGTTATGTTTGTACTTTATCTGTTGAAGTTCTAGTAAGGACGGGTCTGTAAATAATATATCCTAATTCAAATTTAATGCATTCATTTATTGCAGAAAAATATATTTCTTTCTTAATAGGCTTGAATTAATTTTAACTGGCATATACTTTCTGAATTACATAAATGAGGTTTCATATACCCTGTACTGTCATGGAGGTGTGGCTATTCTTTCCATTGAGACTTTCTTGAATAAAGGCCTGGTAGCTTTTTAGATTAAGTCAAGGAAAAAAAAAAAAAAAGCAAACCTGCAAATAAAAGTGAAATATAGAAAAAACAACATATAAGTACATTAGTTAGACTGGCTTCGTATTCCAGAGGAAGCAGGGAAAATGATGAGTATTTGATGATGGGAATAGGAATACAATTACTAGGCAAGGAAGTTCGAAGCAATAGCTTAGACATCTTTGTAAAGTTTCCCCTTAAAAGATCCCTTTTCTAGGCATTGAGATATGCAAAAAAGTTAAAAACCACCACTTCATCTAATGTAATTGCAGTACAATCAGCTTCAAAAGTGGATAAATAATTGAAAGTTAAGGAAATTTACTCAATTTCAAATAACTAGGTAATAGAAAGATTTTTTCCTTTTTTTTTTTCCCCCTCAGAATCTGCTCAAATATGGAGTATTTTAAGATATTAATGGAATGAATTAAAATTCAGGGTCTGTATAATTTGAGTAAAATATCAATACCTCTCTAAGATAAATGAACAACAGAAAAGAAACAATACACATAAAAAAATGCCATACTGACATGAAACAACTATGACATATCTGAATAGCAACGCTAACATTCATTTCTGTATAGAAAATCTGCAAACTGAATTACTTTATTTTTCTTAAGCCCACAGGCAATTTAAGAAAGTAATTTCTAAGGTCTGCCTTAGCTTGTGCTATACTGCCAATTTCTTTGAGTGTTGGTTCAGTGTTGTATTTTCTTCATTGTCAAAAAAGGCTAAGGAAAATTTAAGAGGTTCTTTTAGGAAACAAGAGAGACTTTTTTGCCTTTACAGCTACCATTCATTTTTGACAAATACCCAAATGATGATAATTCTCTGGCTGTCCTTGACATCTTTGGTGTGGAATTAGACTTAACATTTTAAATAAATGGGAACAGTGTGCATATTTGAATACATTGTTAGGGAATCTTTTGGTTTGTGTCCAAAATTGTCTCATACTCCATTTGAGACAAATGAAGGCATTGGTGTGAACAGGCAAATATGGGGTTGTTCTCATACTTACAAACTAGTGCATCATTTGGGATATTTAATTTAGTGTTAAATTCTTAAAAACTAACTCTCCTGGATCAGTAATATTTGTAGGCTATTTCAAATTCACCATCATTAATACTCATAAGCATTCCTGGACAATTTGACGTATCACAGAATTGCATTTCAAATTGCATACTACCAATCTCCAAGAACTGCAGTATTTCTCTGAATCCACAGATCTTGAGACAGACTTCTGTACATTCACCAGAAGCCTGTATTAAATCCCCTTTTGTTCCTTCATAACTGATGGCTTTCTTTTACTTTTATAACCTTTTCTATCCCAAAACATGGAAATAAATGTTGGGGGGCAGTGAGGGGAAAATTCTGAGCAATGGTCTTAGGGATTTTTTTGTAGCAGTGGTTGAAAAAAAAATAATACTCTGAGAGATTCTATTTCATAATTATGGTTGACTGAGCAAACTCACTTTATGCATGAACAGCTCTGATACTTTTGGCCTTGAAGACTCTCAAAGTCAAATGCATTTTTTGGTTGTGTAAGTTTGATGTCATAGATTTTACTCTGACCTGCACCTTTCTCAACTGATTACACCTAAAAGCCAAGCGATAGCACTAATAAATACGTAAATGTATTTATACCAGTATATAAGCTTTTTGTATAAGCAAGCCTCTGAGACATCTGAATCCCACGAAGTGAATTTGTTTGTATGCCATCTCCTATTGTGAGAGATATTAATGCATATGGTATTGAGATAATTTCATCAGTTACTTGATTGTTTGTGTGGGTCTGCTCACCAGCCTTTAGCACAGAAGAACCTGTAAAAGGTGATATCTCGAGTCTTTCTTGCCTGGATATGTCTTGGTGAAGGTGACAAGGTTCAACAACAACTCTTCCAAGCATCTGAAAATAAAGCACAAATGTTTCCACTTTTGCCTTCTCACTGGTTGTGAATTGTGACCACTTTGAAAGTAGCTCTGTAAAAATAAGGTCTCTTCTTTCAGTGAATTGTATTTGACTAGGAAAGTAGTAAGAGTAAAAGATGGTCATTTGTAGAAGGATAATCAGCATTTGAAAATAAAAGTTGAAATTTTAATAAAACAATTAACAATAAAAAGATATTTGTGTAGGATCATAAATAATCCTGAAACTGACATTTTAATTTTCTCAAAGCCTACCATTAAAATATGTTGAATTTAAAAAAGGCATTTATTTTCTGGAGCTCACAATTGTGATAGAAAAATGTCATTTTTATTAATCAAAGCATATATTTCATTAGCAAGATCTTCTTTTAGCTGTGCTATGTATATTCTGAACTAAGTATTCATCTGACAATCATGGTCTATTAAAATTAGGAATTATGCTAATGGTACAAATTTATGATTCTAAATTTATGAAAGTTGATATAATTAAGATAGGCATCCTGACAGTAAAAATGCTTCTATCAAACTTGTTCAAGGTGATCAGTGTCAACATTTTGATATTTAAAGCCAAGATTTTAAAATTGTGCAATGGAAGTTAATTAATCAAAATGTGGAGTAGGTGTCTTTGCCTCCTGTTCTTTAAGAATGAATGATTATGGTATTTTATTTCTTCCATAAAATAATCTTGAAACTGAAGAAATATGTACATGTGAAATTGCTTAAATTTGCTGACTTTAAATCTATCAGGTTTTGTTTTTTGAAATGTGAGGCCATATTAAGATGTTAATCTGTTAAGTATGGCCTAGTTTCAAAGACTCCAGTAGGTAACAGAAAGAAGATACAAAATTTATCCTCTTTTGTCTGTATTTCTCACTAGTGTGATGAGAATTACATTCTGGTCCAGCAAATCTCATCAGTTCAGTGATTTCTATGGGGTAGAAGACATTCTAGTCTATGGAACCTGTAAACATTGAGAATGGGTTAATTTTATATTTGATGGGAATTAACCATTTTACAGTTTCCAAGGCTCATTATGATGTTTAGTGCATAACTTGATTAATTTCTCCCCTTTTGTTCTTCTGATTTGTCAGGAGAGTGAGTTGTCTTTGAATACTAATAAGACTGATACAGTTTATGGATTACGGTGGCAGAACTGTGATCTTTTCAGTCTTCTGCACCCTGGTTGGCCTTTCCACCATGAGATGGTTTGGCTGTCATTTAGGATCAATAAATCTAGTATAGGTTTGCCATTTCTGTAGAGCAATGCAATCTTCTATCTATAGGAAAGAATATCGTAAAATTTGGCAGAGCAGAAACAACAGCAACATTGGGTGACAATGTCTGATTTGGCTCTTAAAAGTAAGTTGTGTCTGCTAGGTATAGCTTATCATAAGGAAGAACGTGTGGTCTAAAAGTAGGGTTCTGTGAATAACACATTTTTCAAGGTATTTGTCAAACTGAAATTTAGGATCATAATAAATAAAAGTAATCTCTCATGATAATTCACTCATCAGGCAAAAAAAATCATGATTCACTGTGTTTATTATTTTTTAAGCATTCATCATCTTAAGCATTCTTAAACATTCATCTTCTTTATATGAAAAATTAGAGTAAAATTTACCTGAGAATCGCAGGTGGCCTGACAGATCCTGTAGTCTTTTGGCAAGATGAAATGAGAGGAACAAAACCTATAGGAAGGGAAAGAAAAAAGTCACATGTTTATTGGAGAAATGCATTAGCCAAAGGATAACTGCACAAAACAGAACAGGAACCAAAATTTTGTTAAAGTAGTGATGGAAACTGCAGTTGAAACTTTTATCAAATTTATCTTAAATTCATATAGGTCAGGAACAACCTAAATTGTGTTTTCTGACTGCCTGTTAAAGAAAATTATTACATAAATTTCAATTAAAGACTTTCCAGAAGCAAACTACTTATTGGTACAAATATTTCTTTGCACACCTGCACCAAGTTATTAAACTTTTCTGGAGCAAAATTAAAAAGCACAGTAGAATAGCTATGTAATGCTCTGTACTGGCTCTCTTCTTCACTAAAGTCTCACTGTTGTTTCTCTAGTAATAAACATTCTACCATAAAAGCAGAATTATAAAGAAAACATAATTCAGTCTTGTTAACCTTAGGTACCTGAATTGACCTAATGAAACAGCAGATAACACAAGTCATAAGATCTGCGTAAAAGCACAGTGTTTCAGATCAGATCAGTTGTGGTTCTCCACCTCGTCCTAGTTCTACTGACACAATAAAAATGTAGGTTTAATTTAATCCCTTGGTGGAAAATGAATGTAATATATATTAAGGTAGTGAAATGTTACCAACATCTAGGATTCCAACAGGAACTTTTGCAGAATTACTCAGTCCACAGTAAAATCCCGAAATCTGCCAGATCATACACTGAACATGAGGGCTGAGTCCTTGCAGTGTCCAGGATCCTGCTTAGTGTCCTCGAGGATTATGCGCAGTTGTAGTTTAGGACTAGATCTGTTCTCTATTCTCCTTTACTGTTGGGGTAGTGATAAAATGAGTACGCATGGTGTAGTGGTTTAAGGGTTAACTCGGGCAGTAGCCCCCTGATGTCTCTTCTGTGAGATAAGCATTAGGAGGAAAAGCAAGGCAGGCACAAAAACTTAAAGAATATAAACAAGTTTATTAACAGAGTTAAAGAGGGAAAAGAAAGCCAGACTAAACCTTCAGAACACCTCTCTCCCCCCACCTCTGCTCCCTTCTACCACCAATGTAAAAGGAAACACAACCCTTGAGAATTCTAGTCAGTTCACCACCTATATAATAATTTCTGGTTTTCAGTTCACTTAGGGAGAGGAGTCTCTCTTGGTCAAAACCATGGAAACATCTCCACACGAAACAATCTCGTGCAGCTTCAGTATCACAGCAAAAGCAGCTGCCTGGAATGGTTTTCTGCTTGCATGTGAAAGTCCCATCCCCTGACTACAGCTTTCCCCACAGCTGCTTCGAGGGTTTCTTTAGCNAAAAAAATCTTAACAGCACTTAAAGAGTTAATCTCCCCCGGGCCTTGCAGCTGGAGCTTGGAACTCGCTTATCTCTTGGCCACGTGATCCTGCCGGGACGGCAGTCTCAGGGGGATTTCAGCTGCTCTGGGGGTGAGGTGAGAGCCATCCTGGCCTCTGGGGGCCGAGGTGAGGGCCATCCTGGCCTCTGGGGGGTGAGGTGAGGGCCATCCTGGCCTCTGGAGGGGGGGTGTCCGGCGAGCAGGAGCGGCTGCAATCTCAGCCAAGCCACCCCCCGGCTGACCCGAGCCAGGCCCGGCCGGGCGAGCCCGGCCTGGCCCGGCCACCCCCCACCAGTTACCTGTTCGGCCACCGAAAGCAGGAGAGCGCTTCCCAAGCTCTGATCCTTCTTAAAATGTGGATCACAGAGGCGTGTCAATCTCTCTAAGTGGTTTAAAAAAGTTGCCAATATTCAACCTAGCCAGTTGATTGGTCCTGTTGGGTCTAGAGGAAGCTGTAAGCACCTCTTTGCAAAGAATCACTTCCTGGCAGATACAGCCTTTTTCAACTACAATTCCCAGACACTCCAAACCACGACACATGGCCAAGGGACTCTTCCTGTAACTTGGAATATTGTAGATTTTAGATATAATAGACAGGGATAAAAGACAGATGAGGCTTCTCCTCCCAATAAGTGTCAAAACTTTATAATCTAGTCTGTTAATTGTACATTAGAAAATGAGAAACTGTACTTCTTTCACATCGCATTCCTATATCTCTCTGTAGATTCACTCTCAGCCAAGATTAAAAAACATCATGATACATGTATAAAATAAGAATATACAAAATTTAAATTTGAGAATGAGTGAAAACATTTACTGATCTAAAGAGAACAGAGCTTTAGTTTAACATGAATACATTTTTCCATAGTTGCAGCAAGAGCATAGTTTCCATACCCTTAATTCATCAGAGTCAATAGATAATAAATTAAACCATGGCAGAAATTATAATAAAAACTGAATACTAGAGCTTCATAATTCCATCATTAATAATAAGATTTGTGAGATTCAAGTTACTGGTTACTTCTGAAAAGTAAATATTTTTATACTTAACTCATGATAATATCACTAAAAGGCACAATACAAATCCCTTCATCCTTCACCCTGTACTAGCTACACCTGAACTTTTTTTTTCCAAAATTTTTTCATCAGGAACTTCTCAAAGAGGTTTATTTACTACTTTGCATATACTACTGCATTTAGGTGATTCCCCTGCTTGTTATGACAAGAATTAAATGCACTTTTTCCAGTTTTTGATATAAATTTTCAAGTGTCATATGACAAGTATCATATATAGGCAAACAGTCTACAATTACTCCTTTCATCTACTCTTTGGATTTCTTAGAAAGAAATAAGTTTTTGTTAGTGTTTAATACACACTATTTAGAGTTTCTAAGTCATATAGCAATATGTAAACTTTTGCTTTCCAGATGCAAAAAGCTTCCTTCTTGGATCTTGCTTTCACATGGAAACTACAATGGCATTTCTGCCTGCTCCAAGGATTTAAAGTTCAATGTAAGGAGACTTATGATAACCCTGAAAGAAACTGAAAGAAAGTGTGCATTTCCTGTACATGAAAGATTTCAAGAAGAACCATGGCTTTCCATCACCCATCACATGGGTCTTCATACCTTCCTGTGCTCTGCAGGGTGCCTAGAGTTTAACAAAAAATTTTCTGCTGAAATAGAGACTTAAATCAGTGGCAACTCTGTAAACTGTAGTACCTGGATTTCAGCCCAGTTCTCCCACATTCCAGAAGTGCTGTGATTATTCACACTTTCCTTTTTCTTGAATTCATGTACAAATCTCCTATACTGAAATTTCAACCTGTTATGGCATAAAAGGATGATTTCCTGCCCCACTCTCGCCTGGCCTACTTTTCTAAATTTTGACAGATTGCTATTCATTATTTTACTCTCATTCCCTCCCTTTATTTTGCAGGGCAAGCATGAGAAGCCAATAAATTTGCAAAATTCTTCTATGTCTGCCTTCTCAGTTGGCTTAGACTGTTCTGAAAACCAAATGAATAGTGTGAATCAGGAAGAAAAATTTTCTTTTGGCAACAGATGGCAATACAATCTTACTTGACCTGCAACCTTCCTTTTGATTTCTACTCCCTCTTTGATTGACACCATTGACCTAAAACATAGTGTAACCTTTTGATTCCTTACACTAATACATCTACTGGATTTATGCCATGAGTCAAATTTTCCTGGTAACTTTATTTTCTTTTGTCTGAAAACTTTGTTAACAGTGATGAGCTACTTCTGTTTCTGATGAGGGTTGCATATGCCTGGAATAGTAATGACTGAGGATGCTGCTAGTCACACTATTCCATATAAGTTAGATTTTGTGAATTTTTTATCTTTGAAAATAAATCCGTAATTTTTGACATGTGGAGATTTTTTACGTGTACTTTTCTCCTGTGTGTGTGGTTGTGAGCAAATAATGTGGTTTAATTTAAACTGTCAGTTTTAGCGCTAAGCTTCTTGCGAGGCAGAGCTAGAGCAGGAACATTTGATAATTGGAGCAAGTATTACAGCCCAGGTCTGAAGGGATGTTATATTCAATGCCTAAAGGTTTAAAATAAACACTTTGAATTACGTTTTACGGCAGGCTGCACTGCTGCTGCTAGAAAGTATGAGAAAGGAATGTGTGGGTGCGGTCTTTGCCTCTGCCACCTGTGCTGGGAGTCACTGAATCAGTGGTAGGTTGACCTAAGCAGCTGTCTCCAATTTGGCTTTCCATACTGGGGGTCCCTGGGGTGAGATTACTGCCTAACAGTAGCAGGTGCACCTGACAGTCCCGTATAAAGGCCCTTTGTAAGGTAGAAGTTTAGATATTACTGTAGAAGATATGAAAATGCATAAGAGCTGGTTTTTTTAAAGGAATTTGGGAAGTCTCTCACTGCTTTCTTTCTCATAGTTGTCTGAATTCTGTAGCTGTTTTCTTCAGGCCTTTAAAATGGGGTAATTTTGTTGTGTTTACAGCTGAGGGAGGACATTCTGTAAACTGGTACCATGATAGATCTGTACAGTAAATTGTTGAGGTAATTTCACCCTGAATGATTCTGGATGCTCCCCTGTCCCCTTATCTGTGAAATTAAATCTGTATGAACAAACAGCTAAGGACTGTAATTTAACAGGAAAATTATCCCGTGTTTTAAAAGTGAATATCCTGGTCCAATTAAAAGCTGTGGCTGGCTTGAATGGAGATTTGACATCATACCCAGTTAAATATTGTTCTTTTATATGTGACAAAATTTGTTGGTTCCATGTGGAGAAGGATCTGCATCTCCAGACAATGTACAACATATTTCAGCATAATGGATAAGTTTGGATAACTTCTGTATACAGAAGTTACCTAAAAGCAAAAATACCTTGTGAGTGACAGTAAGTACAACTTCACATTCCAAGAGGAGGATTTATGTTGCTTTCTGGTAGTTTGTCAGTTCTTTTGGAACACCATTTGTCTAATTGTTCATTTCTAACTAAATACTATGTATTCCAACAGACTGTGAGAGAATCTATCAAGTGCTTTGTAATGAAACTAAATCTGCTAATTAACAATTTTTTTAATGTTTAATTATTTAAAAAAAAAACCCCAAACTACTTATGAATTCCAATAAGCGTTCCTCAGAAAACAATGAATTTTATGATTCCTAATGTTGTAACTTCAGTGAAATTATGGATTTCTCTAGCTATTTATGGTGTTTTCTTATTTACATACTTTCTTTTTTTAATTAAAAAATTGAAGAATTAAGAGAACTCCAATACCTGTCTATTAGAATAATTTACAATGCTTTATTTAATGTTTTGCAAAGCAAAAGCCAGTCAGAATCTTCTTATACTTGGAGACATACACCGTAAAAGATAAAATCCCCAAAACCCAACAACAGCAACAACAAAAAAAAATCTACATTGGTAGTGTTTTAAATGTAGTAAAGTGATCTTATTCCATCCCTACTGTGAGAGCGCGTGTATAACATACTGTGCACTCACACATTCACACATCACTTACACAATTGGTAACTACAGAAATCAGGACTACAGATGGAAAGAATAATAAGAGTTTGGAGGAAAAAAACCCAAACATCTTAATATGTATGAAGTGTTTGAATAATAAGCATGTAAATGTATAAGAAAGTGGAAGGTCTTTTTTTTGCCATGTCTATGGACAGTTCATATCCATAATTAACTGCAAGTTTGCTGTCTTAGCTTTCATGGGGACTGTCAACTGTCAAATGGATCCATAAATTTGAAGATCCACTCTGTTCCTTTCTATTTCCAAGTGGGTTTTAAGGGACTGTATATTGTGACTTGGCTGTACAAGAGAATTTATTTCTTAGCAGGCAGTAAGTTAAAATTATACCACTTTTAATATAACATCTGGCAGAATGGTATCTATGAAGACACATCAACTTCCTAACTGATTAACCATTATCCCATCTGTCATTTAAAAAACTTGTGTGCTGTCCTCAGTGCTGTCGGGAAGAAAAAAACAGTATAGGAGGCCTATGTCTTGCACCTCACAGACTGAAAAATCAGTTTTTTCTCAACTTATCATACGTCTCCTTTCTATTTTGAAGCTACAGGATTTGTGGTACAAGTGTGTTTTGTGCAAGAAACAGCACTATATTTATAAAGTAAAAAAAAAAAAGTGTAATACAATAATGCAGTTTCACAGAGAGCTATTGATGTTACACATTTAGAAAATGTTGATGCTTAATAAATACTATTGTCTACAACTATGCAAAAATAAACACCAATAATTTTTTTTTTTAAATCAATGAGTATGATGTAAAATACTAAAAATACTGTATTTAGGTTGGTTCGATATTAAAAAGACTGATTCTGTATTTTTTTTTTCTCTAGATTGCTGGGATAAATGTTACCAACAATGACTAAAAATCCTTGTTGGTCTTAGTCTATGTGAATTGGGTTTGTATACTCATCTAGATTTGAAGTGGTGTGTGCTGATACACTAGTTCCTTTAGCCAAAACATACATTACTGTATTAATATTTTTATCAAAGAATTTAATTTAAGCAATAACTATAGTACTGTTTCAATGAAGGAATGTGACATCAAGTGGTAGGATGGAAAGTGACCACTCCATGAGGAAACATGATTAAAAGAAAAGGGCTAATAAATGGTCACTAAGATGAATTTTTCATGGGGTGACATGACAAATTTAGCAAGGCCTTTAAAAACATATCTCAGAAATGCAATTGTGAGAAATGAATTGGCAAAATACTTTTATTTATGCAGGTAGATAAGAGGAGATGTTTTCATGTGATATTCTTCTGCAGAAGGGTATTAGAACATAAGGGGGTGAGGATTTAGAGTAAGATCTGCATTAAATATTGTATTCAGATGTTAGTAAAAGATGACAGACAAATCAGTGGGATAGTCCATAGGAAAAAAAATAAAAAAAAAGAGAGAAATAGGAAAGAGAGCTTTCAAAGAGTTTGAAGAAAAGGTTAAGATCCCCACGTTAACTGTGTAAGGTAATGGTTGGGACGTGAAGACTGTCAGGGTAGCCTAAATAAGCTCTGATTGAACCTTTACAGTACAACATAATGAAGTTTGACATCATCAGTGCATAGAATCATAGAATGATAGAATATCCTGAGTGGGAAGGGGTCCACACGGTTCATAATGTCCAAGTTCTGTCCCTGCAAGGACAACCCCAAGAATCACACCATGTGCCTGAGTGCCTTGTCTAAACACTTTTGAACTCTCTCAGGCTTGATGCTGCAATCACTTCCCTGGGGATCCTGTTCCAGTGCCCAACCACCCTCCGGGTGAAGAAACTTTTTCTAATATCCAACATAAACCTCCCCTGATACAACTTCAGGCCATTCCCTTGGGTCTTGTCACTGTCACCACAGAGAAGAGATCGGTGTCCGTCCCTGTCTTTCCCTCACGAAGAAGTTGTAACTGCAGTGAGGTCTGTCCAGGCTGAAAAGACCAAGTGACCTCAACTGCTCCTTCACCATTTCTGTTGCCCTCCTTTTGACACTCTCTAGTAGCTTTATATGCTTCGTATATTGAGGTGCTCAAAACTGCAAACAGCAAGCAAGACAAGGCTGCATCAGTGCAGAATAGAGCAGGACAATTCCTCCTTTTTCAGGAACTTAGAATGATAGAATCATTATGGTTGGAAAACCCCTCTAAGATCATGAAGTCCAGCCACTAACCCAGCACTGCCGTGTTCATCACTAAATGGCAGTCAAAAATGCCATAGTCACATGTTGTTTTGAGCACCTCCAGTGATGATGATTCTATCATTTGCCTGGGCAACCAGTTCCAATGCCTGACCATCCCTTTAGTGAAGAAATTTTTCCTAATATCCAATCTAACTCTCCCCTGGCACAACTTTAGACTGTTTCTTCTTGCCCTATCACTTATCTTGCAGAAGAGGCTGATGCCCACTTCTCTACAGCCTCCTTTCAGGCAGTTGTAGAGAGTGATAAGGCCTGCACTCAACTTCCTTTACTCCAGGCTAAACAACCCCAGTTCCTTCAGCTGCTCCTCATATGACTTGTGCGCCAGACCCTTCACAAGTACCATTGCCCTTCTTTGGACATGCAGACACAGTCCAGCACCTCAATGTCTTTCCTGTAGTGAGGGGCGCAGAACTGAGCACAAGATTCAAGCTGTGGCCTCACCAGTGCCCAGTACAGGCACTGTAAAGGGCAAAGAAAAGATCTTCCACTTTCTTATACATTTACATGCTTATTAGTCAAACACTTCAAATATAAATATGTTTGGGATTTTTTCTCCAAACTCATTATTTTTTCCATCATTGCCCTGGTCCTGCTGGCCACACTATTGCTGATACAGGCCAGGGTGCCATTGGCCTTCACACACACTGGCTTGTGTTCAGCCATTATCGACCACATGCCCTTTTCCACTGGGCAACTTTCCAGCCCAGAAAGCCTGTCCCAAGCTTGTAGCACTGCCTGGGGTTGTTGTGACCTAAGGGCAGAACCCAGCACTTGGCCTTGTTGAACCTCATACCAATGGCTTCAGCCTGCCCAGATCTCCCTCTTCAGAGCCTTCCCACACTCCAGCAGATCCACACTCCCACTGAGCTTGGTCCTATCTGTAAGCTTACTGAGGGTGCACTTGATGTCCTCATCCAGATCATTGATAAATATATTATGCAGGACTGGCTCCAATACTGAGCCCTGGGGAGCAGCTCTGGGCACCAGCCACCAACAGGATTTAACTTTATTCACCACCACTTTCTGTGCCTGTCTGTGCCTGGCCATTTAACCAGTTTTCTGCTCAGTGAAGAGTGCACCCATCACAGCATGGAAAACCAGTTTCTCCAGAAGAATACAGTGTACCCACTGTATTATGGTTTTAAAGGTTTTATATGGTGTTAAAGGCTTTACTAAAGTCCATAGACAACATCCATACCCATTTACTCATCTACATCCCGCCTGTTTAAGGTTACCTAGTTATAGAAGAATCGAGTTAGTCAGGCTGACCTGCCTTTCACAAACTCATTATGGCTGACCTGATGTCCTGGCGTCCTCAATATGCCACATGATTGGCACGCAGGACAATCTGTTCCATGACCATCCCTGGCAACAAGACCAGGCTGACAGTCCTATAATTTACCGGATCCTTCATCCTGCCCTTGTAGATGGGCCCTCACATTGGGCCCTCACATCAGTGATTAACTATAGGTCCCAGTGTTCTGGGACCTCCCTGCTTAACCAGATTAAGAACTTCGTAACTGAAATAAGCATGAAGATGATGGAGGACACCTTTACATTTTCTGAACTAATCAGAGTAGGAATTCACATTCTCAAAACACAGGAACAGAAATATGAGTTGTTGTGCACAGCTGTAGATATATATGTTGCTATGATCTTCTGGGAACAGATTTTAACTGACTCAAAAAATAAAGCTCAGAAGTCAGTCTTCCATCCGGATGCGTCTTTAGATGAAATTACCAGCAGATAGCTTAGCACATCTGTAGCTTGAAGCTCCATTTGACTAATTGTTCCCATTTAAATGAACACTACTTATTTCAGCAGACTGTGAATTGATTTTAAATATAAGTATGGTCTGGTAAAACATGGAACAATATAAAAGGATTAAGTTTTTCCTGTTTTCTTGTAGCACCTAGCATTATTTAATTTTTCTCTAAGCAAAGCAAATCTGTTGTTTTTGTATTTTACCTTCAACGGACTAGTGAAATTCATGAAAACTCTGCAAATTGACTCCAGGGCCTCATTCTTCTTGACAAATACATTAGGCAGTTAAAGTTAATAGGAGCTACATACAGTCATTAAGGTGAAATACACATCAGCTTATCTTCACCTTGACAGGGATTTAGGGGAGTAAATTCACCCACGCTGAATTTTTGTATGTGACAGCTACTTTTCCTTAAAAAATCCCCAGTTTGTAATGTGATGTTCAAATATTTAAGAGTGTGACTTGCTTTCTAGACATCTATTCTGATAATCCTGAGGATGTGTAGGGCTTTTTACTTGCTGTTTTCGAAAGCATTTTCACTTAATTTTTGTGGTATGAATCTTCATAGCACAGTTAATCCATGATTCGTCATGTATGAAATAAGTGAAGGTTGACAGCTTATTTTCCTAGAGAAAATGTTTAATCCTTACAAAAGAATAGTATATCTCCGTTTTCCTGGGCTACATAGTACATAACTAGAATATGTAATCTGGTGCTTTAAGAGATCTGGTTAGTGCTATTTTTTGTATACAGGTTTTTTCTATGATGTAAATTCATATTGCAACCACCAATACCTTTTTAAAAAAAATAATTTCTCCTTTACTCAATCAATATCTGATCTGGAAAACCAGTCTTGTAAAAATAATCAAAAACTCAACCTAAAATCCTCATAAAATACATACATGAATTAAAGATCATTCATTTTACACTGTCATTTTAATTAGTTAGGTTAGCTTCAGCTGTGCAATGTGCTTTTTAATAGTGACTGTTGCAAGGCAACCATGTCTGTGCTGCTCTTCGACTCACGCCCAGCTATAACTTACATTGCACATTTAATAGTAGTTTCTATATACTTATTTATGCACAACTACCCCTACCAGGAGACATTTCTGCTTTTCTTCCTGTACACCTTCCAGAAATGCTGTAAATCTGTCAAGTATTGATTTGTGTTTGTGACTATAAAGCATTTTTGGGCATGCATATCTTCAAAATAAATACAGCAGTTGGGGTTTCAGAATTGTTTTGCCCTTCACCTTTATTATGGATCTGGAAAGTATTGAGTAGGGTGGAAGAAATCCCTGGCTGTAGCTGAGGAGAGAGGAATATAAAGACATCTTTGTACTTCTGTTATTGTGAAGCTGTACTGCATCGAGGCTTCTGGCACAAGTGTGACGTGCTTAGCCCATGACTCCCCAGGCTACTAACGCAGCCAAGATTGGTTACGTGTCTGCACCCTCCAGGAGTTATTTCTGCTTTGCTCTTTATTATGCTCCTTACAGAAGCTCTACCTCTGTTGCAAAGACAGTTCAAACAAACTTTTATACATAAGGAAGCCTGTCATTGTTACTGTGCCTGGTGTACATACAGTCATTATCAAATAGGGAAACACTTTGATGACCTTACTTACTCATTTGGTTATATACTGTGAAAAATATTTTGGGGCTAGCTGCAAACCCGTGTCTATACAAGTTATTATCTATGTATTCAGATGTTTATTTCCTAATTTCAGAAACAAATTCAGGCATGCTCCTTGAGTTTTTTGAATGTTATTTACCTTGTTCCATGAAATGACCAATAGAAATGAAACAAAGAGTACAAATCCACTAGCATTCTACAACAGAAGAAACACGTTTGTGTTTTTATGGTTCAAAATGTAAGTTTTAGAACATTCTGGTGTGAAAGAATGCATCAATATGTAGATTTCCAAAGTAGTATAACAAAGAATAACTTTTTTTAGACATTTCATTTTGTTGTATAAATTTGCAAGTTACTTTACTTGACAATTTTCTGTTTGCTATATTAATGCTAGAGCATCACTGCTGAGCAAATCAGGCCAAAAAAGGAGGTCCTTGTAGATATTTTGCTAATTGAAGAACAAAAATACAACCTTTTTGTATGTAATATTAATATCTATTCCAACACCAATCTTCAAATCCTAATTATTACCAATTTCAGAGGATGTGACTTCATGAAACTGTACAGTAGAGCCATTCTGTACGTTCACAAATATGAATAAGGGTATCACCATGTGACCAGAGATCAGATCCAGCTGGCTGAATTTGTCTTTTTCCTTTTACAAAGATGAGCTTCTACAAAATAAAGAATTTGATCACATATTTAGAGTGCAAAATTACACAGAGAAATTAAAATCTGTAGCATACCTCTATTTCTCTTTCAGTTCTTGAGCAGCACAATTGTACATAAATAGATTAACAGAAACTGCGCACATAGTATTTTACATTACAAATTTCAGTTTTGGACAAACTACTGCTAGTTGTACACAGGTTTACCAATGGTATACATGTAGTCATAATGAAGCTCTTTTGTGTTTTGGGGGAAGGGGGGTGGGGAAGCAAATCCTGTTTACTTGATTGGTGCTTCTGTTCTGAGCAGAGGAATTAGAGAATCCTAATACTCTGGGTCCTCTCTTAAGCATACACAACAGGACAGACCAAGGACTATAAGCATCCACATTCAGTCTACCAAATATGTTAGAACTGTTTTACATAGGGCTATGAAGAATATTTAGTAATTTTACATGTAACTCCATAGAATTTACTTTTGGAGTAATTGGGTTAGGTGGCTTTTCCTTCATGGCCAAACTTTATCAATACATATCTTAATATGTAAATAATTTTGATACATATCCTATGAAAAAATGATGTGTTATTAGCTTTAATGCACGTCATCTTTGTGGTGTTTCTTTCTATCCGTATACTTTGTCTTGTAATGATTCCACTAAGCCATTTAAATGTTTCTCAGACTCTTAACAGGGCTTTAAGTATTCAAAAGGATCTGTAATTATCCTTTAAAGGACCTTCATTACTTTCATGGTGATGAATGTTTAGGTCTGAGACATCTCTTTACCTCAGCAGGGTTTTTGCTTTCTTAAAATCACCTTAGATGTCTTTTTTAGTATTACTTTAACACTGTGTATGTCTTGCCACCATATTGGCTGCTTACCCCCGTGTTTCATGGTTAGTTAGCTTTATGTTCTGTATTCTATATTACATATATTTCTGAAGTGGAGCAGAGACTGTATCTTATAAGGGTAAATTCGTTACCAAATCTAGCAGGGGTGGGGTAAAGGACAAGGAGGTGGAAGAGACAAAGAGAAAGCTAGTGGTGAAGCAAGAATTTAAACAAAAAGAAAGGCAAAAGGCAGAGAATACAAATAAAGGAGAAATGACAAGGAATACTCTGGACTGTAATATCTGCTTTTTGACCAGTGAATGGGGTTAGGAGATTTCTGCACAATAAATCAATTTACTCTTTGTAATCAGCATAAGGCTAACACTGTTACCTTGCACGTTTTGTTATGTGGTTTTGGTTAGTGGGGTTTTTTTCTCATTTTGTTTGTGTTTGCCTTTGTTTGTCTTCTGCATTCTGTTGCTACGCCTCTCCTTGCCAGACTGAGAGTCACACGCTAGCAGTCTGTAAGAGACTGCAAAGTTGGAAAAGAAAACCAAACAAGCTATGGCTTTGCCCCCTGCAGGTTTTGATTGCTTCAGAACTTCAATCAAAATGCCTGATTAATGCATTTTACAATCCCTCCTCTTCTGCTGCTCTTCCCATTTTCACTAAGGGACAATTTATCAAAAGAACACCTTCTGTAAAGAAACCAAGTGTCAGTTTTGACTGCCGATATGAAAAAGCTGAGAATACAAGTGAAGGGGCTTTAAGTAAGTTCCCCTTACTATTTCAGTTATGAAAGCATACTTGCAGGAGGTACATGAACTGCAGGAATATTACCTGTATCTCTGACTCTCTTCCCAACAGGCACTCATTCAGCAGATTGCCATTCTGTGGCACAAAGTGGTATGGGAAATGAAGGCAATGGCTGAGACTCAAGGGTTAGACTCCAGGTCATATCAAGTATCTGGAGCTCCTTGAGAATAAAAGCAAAAAAATCAATGTATGTGATACATAGTGTTGTATCAGGAAGTACGTAAGGACCAGAAACCAATTTCTTATTTCCTTCCTCCAATTAATGTCTCATTTCTGCCATATGGATATATTTATGTATCACTTGGCTCTTTTGTATGGTAACATTTCCAGTAATGCAGGTTTGCATTGCAGAAGCAGAGTAGGTTGCTTTCAAGGCCTTCTTTTATATTTTTTTATCATAAATATCATAATATGAATTTTAATGTCAAATGGCATGAAGTAATTTTCATCATGAATATGGCGTTGGACTAGAGGACCTTCAAAAGTTTCCTTCCAACTATTCTGAGTCGAATATTCTATGTCTGTAGTCTGTGTTCACTATTTCTATGAAATATGTGTGCACCAGTCACTGGCACAAGAACTGCAGAAAACATTATAAATCTAGTAAGAATGCAATTCTTTCTGTTGAATCGTGCTGGATAATGGATTTTGAAATCTACTAATAAGAAAGCAGAGCTTTACTCTTGTTGTTAAATGAAATGATGTCAAGTCAGTTATGTTTGTTTTTGTTTTGGGTTTTTTTTTCTGAAAATTCCAACTTCAGTTCCAAGTCTCAGAATTATTTTCACAAGACTTAGAAACTAGGTCAATTAATGATGTAGGTGTCAACAAAGAAGCACATTCTGTGCCTAATTTGAAGCATTTGTCTTCCAAACGGCCACCCAGAATATCAAGTCTGAAAAACCTAAATTGGCCAGTTTGGCCAAAATCTAGCAAGATATCCTCTGAGAGAAAAACAGGTTAACAATCACCCTTCCTCCCACCACGTTCAGGGGAAAAAAAAAATTCCTTGAATGAAAGTGAAAGAGATAAAACCTATTTATTAACAAACACACAGGAAAAGGATAATAATGCTAAATAGTAAAACCCCTCTCTATAGCGAGAAAACCTGGGAAGA
>VWZQ01007107.1:210035-226829 GCA_013397015.1 Myiagra hebetior
CCTCCCCTCTCAAGCTCAGTTTAAAGGCACAGAAAAATGCCTAAAATGAATGTTTTGGCATAGAGCCATGATAGGGAATACACATCATAGAGTTACCCCAAGACATTAAAAAATACTAAACATGAAGCTTTGCTTGCTTGTTCGTTTTAATTTGAAAATCTGTATTTATATGCTGCAGGGGCACAAATCAAAGGGTTCAAGGAAGACAATCCGTTTATCAAACCTAGCTGGATCACAAAAGATCTGTTTAATTTTATCTTTTTCCTCCAGAGATTTTTGTCTTTATAAAAAAAGTTAGATATCCCACCTCTGGTATTTCTTCTGATGTGGTATGATGCCATGACCACCAAGTTTTCATAGAACTATTGTCCTAGGGGATAAGAAACTATTGCTCTCTGTCATTTGTCACCTGACAGGGTACCACTTCCAACTGCAAGTTACTATCCTCTAACTGCATAGGATTGTGTCTTAACTGTAATGCTATCTCAAAGGCAGAAAACTGAGCACTCCTTCACTGCAATTTGGGTAACTCCAGCAAAAACAAAAGTTTCACTGTGTGAAAAAGAGGATAAACTGGAAGAAAATAGACACTGCTTAGGACTTTCAAAAACGAGGTACCTGATGCCTGTTGTGGAGCCTGGATACCACATTAAGTATTCTTTTGTAAAGTTAGATGCAGAAATCTCTGGGAAGATGAAGAATAGGCCAGCATTTCTGCAGTTTTAGCAAAGATCACTGGCAAGACAATTCTCTCATTGTTGGACAATCGTATAGAAACAGATACATCACTTTTACAGCATCTGTTTTCTGAATCACTGCAGGTTGTGTTCAGAAACTAGAGAAGTCCACACCCAAGCTGGAGTAGAGGGCATAAAAACTGTGCAGAACAGACCAGGCACTGCCAAGGGTGGATGGCTCTTGCACAAGGATCTTCATCTTGCAGCATTTGAATGACTACTTGCAGCAGTGAGTGACCACTGCTGTAGAAATTTATATGCATAATTTCTCTATAAAGTCAGGATATGCTTACATGAATTCAGTTTGTTATTTTCTGGGCATAATTTGCTGCCTTCAGTTTGGGAATATTTTTATACAGAGGACTATGCACATTTGAATTAATGATGACAGGATTATTCAGAAACATAAAAGGATGTGCAAACCTTTCCTTATTTCTGGAAACAGTACTTCTGAATGGTTGGTTACACTTTTGCTCCATAAATTTTCATTTCTTCAAAACTCTGTTTTAGTTATTTTTTCTGACCCTCATTTAGTGCTGAGGGATCACAGAATCACAGAATCACGGTATCACTAGGCTGGAAGAGATGTCTAAGATCATCAAGTCCACTCCATGCCCTAACACCTCAACTAAATCATGGCACTGAGTGCCACATCCCATCTTTTTTTTAAGTACATCCAGGGATGGTGATTCCACTACCTCTCCAGGCAGACAATTCCAATACTTCACCACTCTTTCAGTGAAAAGCTTTTTCCTAATATCCAACCTATATTTCCCTTGGCGCAGCTTAAGACTGTGTCCTCTTGTTCTGTCAGTTGCTGCCTAGAGAAAAAGACCAACACCCATCTGGTTACCCAACGCCCATCCTTCAGGAGGATGTAGAGAGTGATAAGGTCACCTTTGAGTCTCTTTTCTCCGTGATAAACAACTCCAGCTCCCTCAATCGTTCCTCACAGGGCTTGTGTTCCAAGCCTTTCACCAGCCTTGTTGCCTGCCCTTCTCTGGATGTGTTCAAGCATCTCAATGTCCTTCCTGAACTGAGGGGCCCAGTCCTGGACACAGTACTCAAGGTGCAGCCTCACCAGTGCCGAGTACAAGGAAAGAATTACTTCCCTGGCCGCACTATTTCTGATACAGGCCTGGATACCATTGGCCTTTTTGGCCACCTGGGCACACAGCTGGCTCATGTTCNGGCAGGTCACTTGGTCATAGAAAGAGATCAGATTGGTCAAACACCACATACCCCTCCTAAACCCATGCTGGCTCGGTCTGATCCCCCGGCTATCCTGTAAGCACTGCATGATGGAACTCAATATAAACTGCTCCATTATGTTGCTGGGTACCAAGGTCAAACTAACTGGCCTGTAATTACTAGGATCCTCCTTCCTACCTTTTTTGTGAATGTATAATGTCATTTGGATAGTTACAGGAGATTAAACAAAGTCAGTCAGGAAGTAATAAAGGTGTTGTAGAGAAAACAGGTTCTTAAAAAAAAAAAAAGGTATTTTTTGTCAGTTTATTTTTCATTTAAGGGTAAGGAAGTATAGCTAGAATTCTTCAGTAATACTGTTAATTTGTTTAATTTATTAGAAGTTTAGTCATTCTGAAAGTGTTGAACTGGGGAAACAATGTATTTTGTCACATTAAGATTACTGTCACAATAATGTCACTCCTCTGTGGAGGGGATAATCACACTTTATACATTGTGTTGCTCTTGTAAAATGGGTTTTTTGCTCCACAAGCAAAGTAACTGCTCTGGAATATGAAATTAAACTTCTGTGAAATGTTTCTTTGGTTAACTGGGACATTCTCACCTTTACTTTATTATATTCATGCATACATCTTAGCAGCAGTTAGGCTATTATTGTTAGTACTGAACCATAATCACCAAAAACTGATGAAATCTCAAGAGCTTGGGCTGTCTTTAAATCTGCTGTAGCCTGCGCTGTACAAATGAGTGCAGCAACTATTGGCACTAGTACTGCTGAAACAAAGAGAAATTTTCAGCAATGAGCTTCACAAACTCTCACAGAGGAGCACTGATGCATGAAAAACTTGTTTCCAAGCTTAGAGTTTTCCTACCAGGTACAAAGTTTTTCTGTTTCATTTGGATGACTGCAATACAATCTGCTTCCACTTCTCCTTGTTCCAGATGCCTTTCTCATAAACCTCTTTGCATCTTGGTCTCTAACCTTCTGCAATTTATTGTGGACATTTATCCCTTCCCCACTTCTCATTATATCCAGTGCTGGAGAACAGGCTTTGCTTTTACTAATCTCAGACACTGCTAGCTCTGAACTAATTGCACTTGCTGGGCCTGTGACTTCCTGAGTAATCTCACAGATGAGGTCTCTTACAGCTTTTGGAGAATTAAAATTTCTTAAAGCCTCCGGAGATGCAAATTTGATACAGAGAATCAGCTACAACAAGAGAAGTATCTTCGGCTATGAATGTCTGTGGATGATAGAAACTGAAGATGAAAGTATCTGTTTTATGAAATGGATAATATAAAACCCATCCTCATAAATTTTACATTCTCAAATCAGAGAAGTTATCCTAACAGATTTAAATTCAAGAAAGAGAGGGAAACTATAGTCCTTTCAGATATTTCTGTTTTGTGCATGTTTGTGACTTGATTCTTCTGACATTCTGGCAATGGTTGTTTCTAGAAGAAGATACGTTGGTTATATTAGGCATCATGATACAAGTATCAATTTTTCATATTTAATTTCATGTTTAATTTGTTCATATTTAATTTGTGACATTTCACACTGTTCTTCATTTCCCTTTTTTTTTATTCATATCCCCCATAATAGTTCCCTGCATGTTTTATTTCAAGATGCTAAGTGTTAATTGTGCTTTCTATACAGATTGCACATGCAAAAAATGCCAGTAAATGAGTAGAACAGACCCCATGACAGAGGAGGCAGTTTTTTGAAAATGGTTCTAGTCTAGTTTCTCAGTAATTCCCCAACAAAGGTAAGCAGCTCTTTTTAACACTGGCAACCTGTCCTGAGTGAATCTCCCAAGGATCAAAACTGAGACCAAAGCTTTTTAATATCTTAATAAGAGATCTAGATCATGGGATCAAGCGTATGGTGATGAAGTTTGGTGCTGCTACAAAATTGAGTAGGGAAGTGGATATTTTAGCGCCTGCAGGGACATCTGAATAGGCTGAAAAAGTGGCCTAACGAGAACCTTATGAAGTTCAACAAGGACAAGTATAGGGTTTTGCACCTGGGAAGACATAATCCAGGAGTCCAGCACAGGCTGGGATCTATCCAGATTGGCAGCAGCTCTGTGGAAAGGGACCTGAGTGACTCGGTAGACAGCAAGCTCAACATAAGTGAAGAGTGTGCTGCAGTGGCAAAGAAAACCAATGGGAAGAGGGTCTGCATAAGCAGCAGAGATAAAGAAGATATTACCATGCTCTACTCAATGCTTGTCAGGCCATACCTAGAATATTGTGTTCAATTTTGATCTCTGCTATACAAAAGAGATATGAACAGTCTGGAGAGGCTCCAGACAAAGGTCACAAAGATGACTAAAAGACTGGGAAACTTGCCATGTGAGGAAGGACTGAGAGGACTGGCTTTGTTCAGCCTTCAGAAAAGAAGACACAGAGGAAACCTTATGACCATGTTCCAGTATTTAAAAGGGTGATTACAAAGAAGACGGGAAATCCTTTTTTTTTTTTTTTAACAAGGAATTGCATGGAGAAACCAAAGGGTAATAGGTACAAGTTAAATGTGGGAAGATTCTGGTTAGAAAGAAAAATGTTTTAAAATAAGAACAGTGAACTGTTCCCAATATTGGACAATTTTAAGATTCAGCTGGACAGGGTACTGGGCCATGTAATCTAGATTATGCTTTTGCCAAGAAAGGCTGCAGCAGAGGATCCTCGAGCTCCCCTCCCAAACTTGTATTCTGGTATTCTAAAATTTAACTGTATTCTATCCAGATTCCTTTTCAATCTCACTTACTTACCAGCCTTCCTTCCCTGAGAAGCCTGTAAGCCTGTACTCTGCTTCTACAGTAGAATGTAAGAGTGACATTTTACAACCATGATTTTTCTGTGTTGTCAGCCAGCCTTTCTTTGATGAATTGAGGCTCCCTGTGAATCTGAGCTACCAGCCCTGAAAATTCACCTACACTAGATGGTTCAAGCTGTTGTGTTTAAATTACTTGAAAATATTCTAGAATGGGACTTAAATTAAAATGAGAGGCCATGAATACTATTTGTTACTTTCTTTACTTCTCGAACTCCAATGGTTTGAATAATTATTTTACTTAAGATTTTACATAAACTATTCTGTATTTAGATTCTGACTTTAGTAATGCTTTAACAGATCCAACTGTTTCATTCCTAAAACAGAAACTTAATTTGTTGGCTCTAACTACTAGCAACTTGTTGCATTACTAACCCCATTGAGGTCTCGCCAAAAACCACCAAGAAAATGATATAAGGTTTTTCAGTCAAATGATCTAAGTCTGGAACAAGCCTGCATCTGGAAGTGGATTAATTATGTGTATTTTTTACATGTAAACCCAAGTAGGGCTTTCTATGGTATCCTCAAAATATCAATATCAATATCAATACTTTGCTTTTATAAATATTTTGGTCAAAAACACTCTATTGGAAAAGCAGAATGAGATCATATATATATGGTAAATGTATTAATTTCCTTTTTTTTAATAAATGAGAAGAAATTTACATTTTGCAGGCTTTTGGAGTCTTGTTTGCATAGCTTTGCCCTCTTTTGGTGGGTTTTTGGTTTTTTGGTTCTTGGGTCTTTTTATGGCTCCTCTGTTGCTTTTCCATGTGATAGTACTACTGCATGCATTACTACACTATTTACTGAGCTTAATTCCCTTGAAGATAACTCTGAAACACAGGAGAAAATTAGAAAAGTAATAAAAATTAGCAACTTCTCTTACTGTTCATTGTAACAAACCAATAGAAAGAACCTGTAAATAAAGGAAGAGAAAAGTGAACAGATTAAGAAAGCCCAGCATAAAATATAGCTTGGAGCTTCTTAAGGTGTAAGTTTTCAAAGAGGTTGCTTCAAGAGAAATGTATTTTTATAACGAGTACTGTGTCCCATAAATATGAGGCAACTTCTCATGCATATATATTTCTGATTAGTTAATCCTCCTATCAGCTTCTCTAATTTTTTATAACTATGCCTAAAATACAACAACCATGAAACAAAACCCAAACCAATCCAAATCTATTTTACTACATCAAATATAAGATGCATTTTGTCTAAAAATTGCATTACTAAATTTAATTATATTTGACACTTAAATGGTTTCACTATTGCATGGTTCATGCACTTCATAATTAACAACATTTTCTTTTTATACATGTGTATATATGAGAAAATATCAGTTATCTATATATTTAAAAAGGGGGCAAACTAGGGAAGGCGTAAGGCCCAATTCCACTGCTGACATGATATGAAAGCTAATTAACAAACCTGCAGCCTTACACTGGGGATTGTTTCTGCATTCTGCATGCAGTAGGCCCTTCCCAGAAGACAGACCAAATCCATGATGCTGAGGGCTGTTTGGATTCATTCTCCTGACTGCTAGGCTGTAATACCATGTTTGCTAGCTTGCTTTTTTTCCTCATTTTGCATGGGCCAGGGAATCTTAAACCACATTTTTTGACAATGGAATAGCCTCAGAAAATGGGAAAGACTGCCTTGTGCTGTTGAAAAATCTATCCTTTAAGAAGCTGAGAGACATGGCTTCAATTTCTCTTGAGGCTGTGTCATGTTTGCCACTCATGGGGCAATATTTAGGCCGCTGTGAAAGAGGAAAGATAGAATGCCATGACAGATGGGTGTTTTTACCAGTAATATATTAAATAATTAAAATCTTTACATATTCACCAGACAGTGGCTGTAACTGTGCTGTGAAAGATGCAGCAGGGTCAATGCTGTAATTTTGGAGGTCAGCCAGGTTTGAGAAAAATGCTTTGCTGCTCAGCACAGGAAGACGGATGCAGTTTTGTGATTAAAGGTGATTTCAGGACTAGTAGGTGGCTCTGCAATTTGGGATGGAACACCTAACTCATAAGTCTTTGCTGGCTTTCTTTAGATCTTGCTGTAAATGGCTCAGAATTATTCAGAAAAGCTGTGCCAACAAGGAATACTCAATAGCCTGAATTAGTCTAGTACCAAAATTATTGGCTTATGCTTCCTCTCTTATTAAAGATGACTAAAATTTCCAAGTCAACTGAATTCCAAAGGCTGAGAAATCACCCATAAAGCCAATATCAGGATGAAGTTACTTAATTCAATTAGTCAAAATACCAGGAATCTATCAATTCCTTGACATCCAAGACTAATAATTAAATGTCATATGTGGTAACAGAAAAAAAATCATAGTCATGTTCTCAAGATCTTAATCTAGGTTTAAAAGGTTATGCTTTCTATTATTACTCTGCTTTCAGCCTGTTTTCTGTTTTAATAAAATGTCCATTGATAGCTTTGTGATTGAGACTGGAACACTGGAAATATAGTCCTGTGTACAGACATAAGAGAGACAGTTTTGTACTGTTTTTGGTGTTTGCAAATATTCTGAAGTTCTGGCAACTAAATTATGTGAGTTAAAAATGAATGGTGTGCCGGTTTTGGCCAAGATCTAACAATATATCCTCTGTGAGAAAGGCAGGTTACAACCACCCTTCCCCCCCCCAGGTTCAGGAAAAAAAAAAAAAAATTCCTCGAAGGAAAGNCTCCCCCCCCACCAGTATAAGAAAAAAAAAAAAAAAAATTCCTCGAAGGAAAGTGAAGGAGATAAACCCTATTTATTAACAAACACACAGGAAAAGGATAATAATACTAAATAGTAAAACACTCACTATAACGAGAAAACCTGGGAAGAAATTAGAGTCCTCTCGTAGGTGTGGTCCCTCCTTCTTGGAGCTGGCATGGGAGGTGGCCTTAGGCCCCCTCCCGGCCTGAAGAGAAGTTCTCCTGATGTGTTCTGATGTTGAAACAGTCCAGAAGATGGAAAAAAAAAAGGAAAACCCACCAAAGTCCTAGGAAACACGCCAGAGAAAAAGGGAAGGAGAAAAAACCCAAAAAACCTGGCTGAACAGACAGGCAGGGTGCTCTCTCTCCGTGCTATCGCCACTGGAGAACGCAGAGCCGTCTCTATCTCTGTGTCCTTGGGAACTTGCTTTGAAAAGTTCATTTTTTTCCTCCCCTCTTAAGATCAGTTTAAAGGCACAGAACTAATTTTCTAGCATAGAGCCGTGATAGGGGATACACATCATAGAGTCACCCCAAGACAATACATTCTTGAAATATGAGTTCATTCTAAATTTTGAAACCAGATCCATATAAAGGTGTCATTAGTTATCAACTAGCTAGCTGTTTTCTATTTACATATTAAATGCAAAGAGTAGGTGTTATTCAGATGAAGTTATAAATCAGTTAAATCTCATTACTCTGTCCTCAATATAAAATCTCAAGTTATAACTATCCCTGTTTCCCATATAGGTTATATAAGAAATAAATAGCTTATTATCATTTGCATTCAGAATGTGTATGATGAAGTTGCATTCTAAAAGACAAAAAAAGCCAGTTGAATATCTAATTTGTTTCTTCCTTATTATTAAAGCATGAAATAGCAAAAGAAGAGAACAACTATAAAACATATTGAACCTGACATATATTAGATTAATGTCTGATCATGTACCACATACAAATGAATAAGCAGATTTGTCAGTATACAACATTGGGACTTTTTAACCAAGGACTGTATAAAAGTTAAAAACACTATCCTTTTATAATCTCTCTGTCAGGTATTCAACATATAGTCACTTGTAGTATTACACTGTCTATGCATTCAAAGTTTTTAAAGAGGTTTCAGAAAAAAGGAAAGAAATTTTGAGGTGAAGAAAGTTCACATCAGCAGTATAGGTGACTTTCACTGTGTTGCTTTTACTGTATGTAAGAAAATATAAAGAGAGTATAGAGCCTCTTTCTGTTAATTTTCATCGAAGTTGGAGAGTTCTGTAGAGGCTCTAGTGATGTTAAGTTAGGAGTAAATAGGAGTAAACCCAGAAGTGCTCTCAACTTTTTCTGTATGTCTTCTTGGTTTTTTAATCTCAGAAATGTATGTACAGTCTTTGACAACGTGTACTTCTGAGATTATGATAAATGAGGATAAAATTGTACCTGATTGTAGCCGACTTTGTAGACCCCTTGCATTTCTCTCCAGCATGACATAATTAATGTTTATGCTTTTCAGTCTGTCTGTTACTTGCTTGCTTTCTTCTACATTTCCATAAAATCTGTGTGTTCCCTAGCTCTGTTTAGTTTTTCACTCCACCAGCAGTATCACTGATATCAACAGGGGCACAAAAAGCTCAATCAAGGTTATATTAGAGACAAATCGTTCCCTTCTATGGGAAAAACACAGAGAAAGATCAATATTAAACCTTGATTTGTGGAAGACTCAGGGCATTATCTACTATTTCAGGAGGGATAAATGGCAGAATGGAAGGCCGAAAGAACATAAGCTTCTCTGTAATTGCATCAAGTGTGAGGATCTGAAAGGAATCTTGATTCCTAATGCAAAGATACAGATGCTTAGCCCCTGCAGTACTCCTTTCAAGACATTCCTCTGCTTTGCAATGTATAAGGTTTAGTGGATACTCTGCTGCTTTCTGGTTGAGTATTAGTTCTTGCTTCAAAATACACCAGGTCTGGACTCACAAGTTAGTGTTGTTTTAAGCAAACTGCAGTGGCAGCATGGCATGAGCAATTTGTATATAAAGACAGATGCTGCCTGCAGAATGAGGAGAAAGATGAGAGTGCAGAGGGAAAGTATTGAGCACAAGAGCAAACGGCAATTCTACATGACACCGTGTATTAAAACTACTGGTTTCTTACTTTTCTCAGGTTTTTCCCTAAGCTTGTGTGAAAAGTCTTGCTGGCAGTAAAGACGAAGTAAAATCTGGGAAAAGCTAGGCACCTCTGATTCATTTGCATCTTGTTTGTCATCCCAAGACTTTGAGATGTTGTATCTCATGAGATTTCCCTAGAGATCAAACGCAGAAAAACATAATTCGCAAGGATTTCTCATTCTCAGACAAGTGCTGGTCTGGGTTCTTAATGCATTATTCAGCAAAAAAGGCAGTCCAAATGAGTGAGTGAATTTGTCCAGTCAAGTCTATAATAATAAAGAAGCACAAGAATAAGTTTTTTCTTTTTGGTTTTATATAGAAGAGCATCAGACAAGGCAATTGCTCATTTTACATTCAGAATGAAACAGCCTTTGCAAGAGCTTGATTGTTCCCTGATATGGATGGGGAGAACTACTCATGTGGTTGCTAATCTTTCTGTCACTGCTCATATCCCAAATGTCTCTCCCTCTCAGTGTCTGTTTCACAATTAAATAGACTACCTACCTGAAAAACACCTCCAAAGCAATCTTACACCTTGAAGAGATAATGATCATATTTACCAGCTAGGCACTGGTATATTAAGAGTTGTTGATTGTATCATGTGCTATTTATATTACTAACATATATATATATATATGTATATGTATATGTATACATATATGTATATATAGGTATATCTATGAAAAGTATTCAGGATGGATGCTTTGCATAAAATCCCAATTGGCATATAACAAAGGAAAGGGAAATAAGAACATATAGAGTAAAGCAATCTTCCCTTTTCTGATGCCTGCACAATAATATCTAAACAGGGGGACAAAAAAGGAATTAAATAATTTCCCTTCAGAGAATTGTGTGTACGTTTCAGTGCATTGAGCAATGTCAACAACAGTTAACCTACAGTATATAGAGTCTGACCCTGGTTTGTAAAATGCAGTCCAAATCAATGAAACATTGGCTATTTGCAGCTTACTCTTACTGCTGACAATGCAGGTGAGACCTGCCCATTCAATTCAGAGATAGTCACATTTTTGAAAAGGCTGAGTCACATATTTTTGATCTTGTTCAACTTGCAGAAACCTGTTTACTACCTTTCTTCTTTCATATTATCTCTCTGTTACACATTGCTTCAACAAAGCACCAGATTTGTATCCTCATTCTGTTGTCAAATGAACAATTTCACACAAATTAAGATAGAGAAGACATATTACATGCCTTTTTCTCCTAACATGGTGAAAATAAAGCTTGTGTAAGTTACATCTTCTGTTGTATAACTACTGAACACTTGACTGCTTTCCCCTGAATTGATAGATTTTGAACACGAAATAATTACATATAACTAAAATCTTGTAGTGCTGATTTTTTTATACAGTCTAAAAATTGATACATAAATAATTTATTCATGTTTACCTTCCTTGTATTTCTTCTTCCAGAAGAGTATATTCCTACTTCAAGGAGACTCGTCACTTGCTTAGAGAAATAAACACAGGCTCATTATGGAATCATGCTTTCTTGGCAATGAAATCTAGGCTTGATACACAAGGAAATACAAGCACTATCTTCTTAAACAGAGAAAATCAGAGCTGAACTTCATTTTTCATACATCTGTTAGACAGACATGAGAAAGATGCAGGTCAGATGCTTTGCAGTCTTATTTGCACCTGTGTTTGTAGCCATATCCTTTGACATGATGATAGCAAACAACTTTACAGCAAGCAGTTTCACCTGACTTTTAGGTGTCTGAAATCTCCAGATTTCAGCCAGGCAACTAAGCTCCCTATCTGATGCCCAGAGACTGCTACCTGTGAATGAGAATTATAACAGCCTAAACACTCAGTGAACAATGATCTGAGTTAGTCTTCATAAAGCACTAAAGTAAGAGAATAATTTAATACCCTGTATCTATTGAAGGAACCAATATCAAATAGAAGTCACAGCCCAGAGTCTTCTTCAAGATTTACTTGACTCCTTTGGCAAAGGAAACAAGAGTTATTCCAATATTTGAAAAGATTTGCAGAGCATCTGGGGTTTGGTGTCACAATCCAGGGCATGGGTCTTGGGTTCTTGGCTCTTCTTCACTCTTGAAGATTTTCAAATCCATGTTTCTAAACACTGGTACACAGTATGGGACAGGGAGTCTCTGGACCCCTTGTTCATTTCTGCTCAGACCCTTTTGCTCTCACTCCATTCTCAGCTCAGCTACATTCCTGGTGCAGGTTAAAATTGATTTTTTCTTTTTATTTTTTTGTGGCTCAAGCTAAGCTTTTATTCAGCTCAGAGTTGGCTGATTCAGCTAGGATCACATGCTTCCAACTAAAGAACTAACTTACAGCTGGTGTCATCAATATGAGCCCCAGATAATGCACATTCTTGCATATTTTACTACTTCCTATTCCCTAACTTTTATTCTTTGGGAAGGTCATCTGTGTGATACTTTTCCTACAATGACTGTATTTTCCTAAAAATCTCCCAAATCATAAGCCCCACAAGCCTTTTCCTGTTATTTGCACTGTAGCCGTGAATGAATCCATTAAGAAAGCCTTATACATAAATGACACTTTTTCCCCCTTCCTATACTGCTTTTCCTTCTGATTCTTTGCACATATGCTTTGCTATCCTCCATCTTTTTTACATTATCAAAGAAACATCATAAAAGTATCATATTCATATGCATCCAATGTCAAGAATTTATATTCTTCCTTTAGGAAGGACTCAGATATCAAAGAGAACTATGAGCTTTGTGTACTATGATCTGCCTTTGATAAATCCATATTATATTTTATGCCTTCACTGTGCCTTTCTAATCTCCATGTCTTTGGATATTCTATCCTTCAAGACATGGTCTAATTAGGAACAAAATCACCAAAGCACCTTAGTATCAAGTCCTTCAATACTGTTTTCTTGCTTCCTTTTATTATTCACACTTTTATTTCTACAAATTACTTTGTACAATATCCTTTTAAAAAATACCCATGTCACATGTGAGACATGTTAAAAATACTTATTAAACACTCTTATTGTTTTTACTATTATTATTCTTAGTAGTACTGTTATTACAGTTCTTAATATTGTCACTAATAAATATTTAATATTTAGAAAAATATTTGAGGCCAGTTCTGTTTAATACCTTTATCAATGACCTGGACTGGGGAAAGAAATGCATCCTTTGTAAGTTCACAGATGATACCAAGTTGGGCAGGAGTGTGGTTCTGCTGGAGTGTGGGAATGCCCTGCAGATGTGGGCAGGCTGGATCAATGGAGTGAAGACAACAGCATAAGGTTCAACATGGTGAAGCGATGTGTCTTGCATTTGGATCTCACCAACCCCATGCAGCACTACAGGCTGAGGACAGAGAGGATGGAAAGCTGCAGAAAAGGTCCTGAAGGTGCTGGTTGACAGTGGCTGAACATGAGCCAGCAGTGTGCCCAGGTGGCCAAGAAGGCCAATGTTATCCTGGCCTGTATCAGCAATAGTGTGCCCAGCAGGACCAGGGCAGGGATGGCCCCCTGAACTTGGCAATGGTGAGGCCACACCTTGATTCTTGTGTTCAGTTCTGGGCCCCTTGATTCAACAAGACATTGAGGTGCTGGAGCGTGTCCAGAGAAGGGCAACGGAGCTGGTGAAGGGTCTGGAGCACAAGTCCTGTGAGGAGCAGCTCAGGGAGCTGGGGTTGTTTAGCCTGGAGGAAAGGAGGCTCAGGGGAGACCTTATTGCTCTCTACAACTGTCTGAAAAGAGGGTGTAGCCAGGTGGGGGTCAGCCTCTTTCCCAGGCAACCAGCCACAGGACAAGAGGAAATGGCCTCAGATTGGGTATTAAAATAATTTCTTGACTGAAAGGGTGTTCAGGCACTGGAACAGTCTTTCTAGGGAAATCACGGAGTGACCATACCTGAAAGAATTTAGGAGGCATGTGGATGAGGCACTTGTGAACATGATTTAATGGCACAGATGTCAGTGCTCAGGTAATGGTTGGACACAATAATCTTAGATGTCTTTTCAAACCTTAAAGATTCTATGACTCTATGTATAAATTAATTTTCCAGTGCCCTGTATTTATTTCCTGTGTTGGGAGTCACAACACACAGAGTGATTATGATGGAAATAATAAAACTCTTGACTGTGAAATGAGAAGATTCACAAGGGCTAGGAGGAGGTATTTTCACAAACCCTGAAAAAAAATTGTCCCCAGGATTTTCATGGCATCCTTTCATGTAAAAAAGCTGAATGCTCAGACTACAGCAGCGAATGAACTGTCTGTGCAGCCACACATCTTGTTACAACCTTCAAACACAGATTTACAACAGTGTTAAAGGCGTGAATTCTTCTGTAGGTACATGGAGCCATGTCTGCTCTGGTTTTGTTCTGTGTCTCATCTGAGAAAAAAAATAGGTTTTAAATCCTTAATGAAGTCACATGTAGGTGCAATAAGCGGTAAAATGAGCCATACACAGATGGCTTCCATCCCCTCCCCTTTTAACAAATACAGCCTGAAAGGAAATTTGCAGCTTTGTAATAAGACAAACTGTGCTATCCTGACCGTACTGGAAAATAAGAAACCAAAACAAATACCACAAAACCAAAACATTGTTAAGACTGGTAGTTATGCTACCCTTATTTCTGAAAATAATTTTTTACTCTATGGCATACCTACTATAGAGATCTATGAATAAAAAAAAAAAAAATACATGTAGCAGTATTAGGTGAATATGAACTTCATTTATTCTTTAAAAGATATCTTAAAAACATTACAAATATCATTATTAGTGTACCTGGCCTTATGTGGCTCTGTTCCTTTATTTTTGATTTATATTTGTCTTTGAGCATTTCTGCTCTCTGCAGTCTCTGCAGACAATTACAGCACTGTTTTTCTGCAGGGTTGGGAATAGTACTGGGAAGCAGATTTTACATGATCGTGAAAGAATTCAATTGCATTAAAAAGATACATTCTCCAGCTGCGAGACTTCTCACGACTAGATGCTGTAAAGAGAAACCTGTAATACCAACACAACTGCAGCAGGTGGCACTAGAAGGAGGGTTAACCAAGGCCATGAGGCAGACGAGAGGACCAAGAAAGGAAAATAGGAAAAGACGAACAAAAAGCTTTAAAAATTTTATCTTTCTTTCTAGTCTCCCGAAATAACTTTGCAGTTGCACTGCTGGTTGGATAGTAAAGGTGGGTTTGATAGACCTGAATTAGCAAAAGGTGAGGTGAAGAAGGTAGTAAGCGAATAGCTAATTTCTAGTTTGGTTGATGTCTTTGAATGAGGAATTTACTGGGAAGGAATAAAGCAAATATTCTCAGTCAGCCAGTATCGATGCTGTTGACTTTTCATACTTCTATTTTTTTGCTTTGCAAGCAAATAATTATTTTGTTTATTAAATAACATGTAGTGAATAACTGTGATACATGGAAAATAATTGTCCTGTTGTAAAGTTGACTTTGTACCGCAAGCAGAAGAAAGTGCTTATAACTGTCCTTTTTAAACTGGTTTACAATTAATAAGCAGATCACAATAGTACCAGAAGCATGATTAGCATGAATTAAAAAGTGTTTCTTCTTTATAGACAAAAAGTCACCGTGTAAATAATTTTAAAGAGGAATAATTTCTATTAGTTTTTGTCAGCTAAGAAAAAGGACTTTATTACAAGGTCCTTCATTTGTAAATGAAGGCTGGCAATACTCAGATCAACTAATTCAAGTTCTGAACAACCGAATTTTGCAGATGTTGTAGCTGTTAGGAATAATCTGTGACAAGACACAGTTGTTCTGGGGAACTTGCTGTCTTTTTAAAGAATACATATATGAAGATCAACTGGGAAGGATCACCTATCAAATCAAGTGGTCATAATTTTACATTAAAAAGGCAAATAAAATGAATAAGATTTTCTGCATTTCGGGGAAATTTCAAAAGCAAGATATGAGAAGAAAAACAAAACACTGTAAGAGTGGGGGAAATTAAAAAATTACAATAGGAAAAGAGGCTTCTAAGAAAAAGAAAGACTTGTCTGGGTTCCACAAAAAGGAGCTCAGAAGTTAGTGAAAAATCTGGACGCAGTATGGAAGAGAAATGGCAAATGAGATGCTGGCATATAGAGATAAGATTATGTGAACAGAAATATTTCATGGATGCAGGAGGGAGATATGATGCAGAAGCAAAGAGGAGGTTGCAATATTCTGGCTGAGTCAAGTTATGCTATTTTATGCACTTTATAGACACCATAGATTAATCCCTGGAAAAAGAGGTGATTATCTTGATATTCCAGATACATACTGTATAGACTTCTGTAATTCTGTCTGTCCAAACAGAAACATATATACACATTTTGGCACACGATTTTATTCGAAGACGGGCTTTTCCATAATTGTAAAAGTCCATTATACACACGTGCACGTTTGCATGCAAGTCAGTTAAAAAAAAAAAAAAGCACAAAATCCTATGACCTTTGTCTGTTAGATGTTCCTTTTTGGTGACTCTAAGCTATTTTATAAGACAAATATTTACCCACAATGGCATTGGCCTTTTTACTGAATTTGCATTACATTACCAGAATAATAATTCTTCCTGATTCAAAGCCCTGGGGATCTTAGAGCTAATCCTAAAGAACATCATTACATTGAAAGTCCTTGCCAAGATTTTATGTGATATTTGTCCTATTTTTAAGCACGAAATTTTGTCTAGCTGCAGAGTCAAGGACCATCTCATGGGATGTTCTTTAGAGATGGGATGCAGCACATGGAACATTTTTATGCTCATATTAATTTAGTTAGAAGGTCAATATTAACTCAAGGAACTATATAGCAAAGAAATCCAGCTTCTGGACCAGTGACTCTATAGTTGTACTAAACTCGGGAAACAGAATTTAGAATTTAAAGGATGATTTAGGAGAGCTAGAAGGCAGGTTATGATTCACATAATATTTAATACAGTTCCTCCATGCTTTTTCACTGAAATAAAAGTTGACATGGAGAAGTGGAAAACCAGCTGCATAACAGATTATTAACTTCAGTTGAAGCTTTCTACTCAATATAGCAATTTAGAGATAGGCCTTTTTTCCTAATCATGCTGATTTTCTATTTTTAAAAGAATGTAACAAAAACCTGCATTACTCACCTTTCACTTTTTTTTTTTTTT
>VWZQ01007107.1:228333-249775 GCA_013397015.1 Myiagra hebetior
TGCTCTTCAGGGATTGCTGCTGCGAGAGGGAGAAGCAGATCCGGAGGTGTGCGTGCGTGTGCCAGGAGATGCGGAGCGCATTTGGCTGAGGTGTCTGGCCCCTGGGAAGCACTGCGAGAAGAGGCAGAGAGAGGCAGTGGGAAGAGGCAGGAGCAGAACTGAAGTACAGAGCAGCTGTATACTGAATACTCTGGTTCTTTTGGGCGCCTCAATGAATGTGAACATGGATTCTGTCACTGAAATCTTCTTGAAGCTGCTCTTTCTCCTGTCTGTTCATCACCGGCACATGGCAGTGGTGGGGAATAAATGTAAGTATTGCATACGATTTAAAACTCAATCCAGAGAGTGTTGAAAACTTCTGGGATATTTTATTTGCATTTAGAATAAATATAATTTTTGAGACAAACATTTGTGCTTTGAAATCGTGGCAGCAAGCTGCTAGTCTGAAAATGTTTTAAAATCCTTTTATAGATTTTTGTCATGAGTCTATGTACAGAATGTGTTTTATGAAGCTTACTGTATAAGAGTATATGAAAGCAGCATTTTGCTAAGGGATGCATGTTCAGCCGTATTTTCATTTTTGTTTTCTCCATTTAAGTGCAGCATTTTCCAAGGAATTGTGTCTTGCATGGAAATTACTGGCAGACTTCTATTGTGAAATGTTTCTATTGTGTAGTGGGTTTTAGCATTTGAAAATTTTGAAAGGTAGAATGTGCATATCCTGGATTAAGCTGGCACTCAACTTTAATGGCAATCACAGTGCAGTTCAAAAGCAGTAGAAATGTAACAAGAAAAATGTGGATACCAAGACTTTAAGGTTTCTTCATTGATTGCTTAGGGAGTATTGTTCATGCATGACTACAGAAGAGAATGCTAACAGTTCCAATATAAAGTTTGGGTTTTTTTTAAAAAAATGAGTTAGCTAGTAGGGTGGTATCACAAAATAAAGACTGTGATTACAGTTTTAAAGACAATCTGATCTCTAGGAGGGAAATCATATATATATAGAGAGAGAGATACACATACACACACATGTATCTGAAAATCTGTTTTCAGAGTTGGATTAGGTTAATTGTCTTTAAATTAAAAAATAAAAAACTTATTAAGAAACTAATTTTCAGGGCTTTTATAATTCAGTAATAGAACAGAGTTATTCCTGTTCCATTTGATTCACAGCTTCAACAAGCTGAAGGATTTCATTTTGTGCTTTGTGGTAGTGCAGTAGCCTAAATGCCAGATGCTGATAACCTGAACCGAACATATTTTCTCCCCTTCCTGTTACGGCACTGGTCGTGCATCACAGGAATGGGAAGGGCAGAAGTAATGCTTCTATGGGAAGAAAGTGCGTGCCAAAGCAAGGAGGAATATTCAGGAATAATCTTACAGCCCAGTGGCAGGGGAGAGCTCCCTGGAAATATTTAAGCATGGCAGAGAAGTTTGAAGTGCTCAATGGATCTATAGCCTAGGGTTTTGCATATGGATGCTTTGTAAACTAAACATGCTCCCATGAGCCAGGCATTCACATTGTAGCACCAAAATGATCTTGTGCTGTCATTCAGTAATGATATCTCATTTGATACTTAAGTGCATAGTGTAGCCCTAGACATGAATACTAAGTTCCTCTTGTTAAACACCCTGCTGCAATCCAGTCACAGCTTTAATTCTCTTCATCATTCTGCATTGTACAGTTTATGAATACATCCATTTTCACAAGACCATGATAATTGAATTGCACATTAATAGCATTTGGCACTATGCACAAAACTAAATCAGTTGCTTACAGGGAGGCATATTAAAACCATTGCAAAAGGACTTGCATCACACAACAAAGCAGTAAAGCACTAGAGGTCACTCTTACAATTTAGGAAGCAAGGTTTGAGGAAGAGGCTCAAGCTTCTTTCCAATACAGGATTCTGAAGGATAAAACAAATCAAGTATGAAATACATTTACTACTGGCTTTCTCAGATACATCTCAAAAACAGGGCAAAATAGATTACAGTGTCAAATTATTGAATTGCATGAACAGATTTTTTCACATATGTGCTACTATTTATAATTGTAAAATATTTTTATTTAGGAATAAGTCCTAACTACTATGTCGAAACACTTATCTGAATTGAAAATACAAGAACTCTGCCCATGTTACAGGCAAGGAAACTTACTGTGGGAAAAATAAATTAAATCATTTAAATTAATCAATAAACAATTATCTCTATAGATTGGCCAGCCTAACGTATATCGTTAATTTTCAATATCTAATCTGGAAAAAAAATTCCTTTATATATTGTTTTGGAAGTGAAAATTTCTGTAGCATAGTAGCGACAGTTTACGTCTGAAGTATTATGACTTTTGTTAATGTGTTACAATTCATAAAATCACCTTAGGAGAAAAGGTTTTTCATGATTACTGATTATGAGAGATCCGTGCAGGAGCCTTTATTTGCCCACTTTAACTTACTTTACTCCTTTTCTTCTTGTGATGTCAACCAGGAATTGAAATCCTTTTCAGTAGGTCCTTATACTATTGGTGTTAATGCATTTAAACACATTTACAAAACCAGGTGAAGTTTGGTCTTCTTGAATGAATTTTGATGGCTAGATTTTCCAGTTGGCTGCTAATCATCAAAGAGAACAGGATGGGGTTTTTTCTTCTATATTGATATGTTTTCTTGTTTTAATTTTATGGTTCTTTCTGTAGTAATGGATCCTGAATACCTATGTTTTGCTTTGTCCGTAATGCCAGCAGCCAGTAAGAAAGGACAGAAGTAAAGACCTTTAAACTTCATCTTGAAGTGTCATTGGTAATGTTACTGAGTCAGTTGTCCAAAGAAAATTTCTTTGATCAGAAATGGATGTGTTCAAAATTACTTCTGTCTTAAAGAAATCACAGTATTCCTCCTTTGAGTAAAAATAAAAAACAATTTTTTGAAGTTCTTTGGTTGTCTGGAGCTAACAGACCCTGTCATCTAAAATATGAAATTTTATTTCTAGGGTCTTATTTTGTGGTTTTTTGTTTCCCCCTGAAAATTAACACTGACGCTTCCAACCAAGAGAAGTCATAATTGGTGCTGAAAATTCAAATATTTTAAAAGTTCTGTAGTAGTGCTGCTTAGAGCTTTCCTATGCTTTCTTTCTCCCAAAGAATTGCACTTCCAATGTAGTTGAAAGAAGTTTGAAGTGCACAGACTTAGTAAGTAATTGTATAAGGCCAAGTGTGAGTTTTAAATGAAAGATTAAAGCAAGTACTGCTGTAAGTTTTTTCCACTGGAGCTATGAGACATTTTTATTTTATTGGTGACTGTCTCTACTGTTGTAAATCAGCAAGTTTCTAAATCATCCCTTGAGAACCTGCCAGAAACTGGTACTCCAATAGGTGCAGTGGTTTTTTTTTTAAACTCTCTAAAACTGAAGTGTTGCAGAAAACATAATTAAATCCTCTATACATATCAAGTCAGCTGTGGTTAAAAATTATTAAGGGTAATTTTTACAGTGAATGGAAATAAAGAGGAATTGGGGGGTTTTATGCACATTCTCACTTCAGTATACCTACTTCTCTGTGTTAAAACTCCCCAGTTTTACAGAAGCTTTTATGAATTCAGATTTAATATATGTACTATGATGATCACAATTTCTTTAAATGCATAAATATTGTTATTATTACCACTTCTACTAATACTATGATTGCTGTTGATTTTATTTTATATATGAGGAATTTCTTGTTAATGCTAGATTAGAGAACCTCTCTAAAGCTGACAGAGAATGACTTTTAATGAAGCTGAAGTTTTCAAATAGAGGACTAAGTGAACACATACCTTGATTATACCATCAGATGCAAGTCATTGTACAGGTATTATCCCCAGGGAAGGGATTTCTTGCTACAAGGAAAAGATTGTATAATAATTTTGAACTTAATATCATTCTGATGTTAATCATTGGTACCGAACAGTTCTGTAAAATAACTGACAATTATATGGAATCACATTAAAAATATACTGAAGTGCTGTTTATCAAAAACAATTTAGTTTAAAATATAATTCTTTTACTGTTAGTTTGTGGTTGATGTGAACTGGAGGGGAGGAGAAAGTAGTCACTTTCTTAATTTTCTTTTAGCCTCATTAATATTTATTTTCTGTTTATTACAATCTATCTCTTCTATGAGAGAGCAATAGAGACCTCATGAGAGATCAGGCCATCTCTGGGCAATTATTTACATGAATAAAACATTACAGACATCTCTGGTATATTTGGCATGTTTCTTGTACAGTAACATCAAAAACTTGTATCAACATCAAATCTAAACTAATATCAGAAGAAAAATCTATCAATTTTTTTCAGACTTTAAAGGCTTAGAATTCACAGAAAAGCCTTGGGTTGATTACACTGAGTATAATAAACAATTCACATCCCATTGCTCTAGGCTTTAAAATTCCCATGAATACACTTGTCCCTGAGCCTAGGCAGCAGGATGGATGGACCAAACTTTGTCATGATCGGAGGAAAGTGAGAGACAAGGAATGACATTCTCAAAGTATGATAGAATCCAGCACAAGAAGAAAATGTGCTAGGTTATATGTTATTATATCATAAGCAGTAGTAATAACATTTGCTGTGTAGGTTAGGATATACTGTATTTTGATTAAATGTCAGTCAGAAGTTCCAAAGGAAGCATTAACTTCTTCCTGTCTTCGTAAATATTCAGTCATGGCCATTCTGCTTTCTTTCTTTCTTACATAAGAGGATATAAGCATACATCTATATTCATCCACAAGAAAGACAACTTTTGACTAAGATGGTTTGCCAAAGTCTCACAAAATAATATATGCTTCTGTCATTGTATATGGGGTACAAAGCTCAAGTTTAATACTCTTTCTGGACATTTCTCTGGTACATTAGAAAAAAATCCACAAACAAATAGTTTGTCATATATTTATAGGACTGTGGTGTTTTAACAGCCAAGCCCAACACAGCCACTCTGTGATTCCCCCACCCGCAGGTAAAGATGAGGAAGGGTAAAAGACAGAAAACTTGTGGATTGAGAAGACTTGCTCTTCCAACTCAGAATGCTTTGGAATTCTGTAGTTCTGTGCATAGAAAACCAAAAGTCATATACTCAAGCAAAGCAAAACAAGGAATGCTTTCACCACTTCCCATGGGCAGGCAGGTGTTCAGCCATCTTCAGGAGAGCAGGGCCCCATCACACAAAACAGTGACTTGGGAAGACAAATGCCGTCACTCCAAATGTCCCCCCTTCTTCCACGTTCACCCAGTTTATTTCTATGCTGAGCATGATCCCATATGGTCTGGATTATCCCTTTGGTCAGTTGGAGTCACCTGTCCTGGCTGTGTCTCCTCCCAACCTCCCCTGCGCCCCCAGTCTCCTCACCAGCGTGGCAGTGTGAAGAGCAGAAAAGGCCTTGGCTCTCTGCAAGCCCTGCTCAGCAACAGCAAAAACATCTCTGTATTATCACCCTGTGTTCAGCACAAATCCAAAACACAGACCCATACTTGATACTGTGAAGGAAATTAACTCTACCCCAGCCAAAACCAGCACAACATCTCATATATTTGCCAGTATTCTGTCTACTGATTGATCTTCTGAAAGAACTTCAACAATCTCACCTTCTAACAAGTTTTGATGACATAAAATAGGCCAAATATGCCCCCCATCTCTTCTAAATACTGCTAGCTCTGCACTCCAAACAACCAAATCAAAGAACAACTGAATATTCAAGAAACATTAAATCTTTCAAATATTTCGTTTCTTTCCCCCCCAAATAAACCTGTGCATTGGTGCTGCTTGGAGATCTGAGACTTTAGTGTGCAGTATCACACAGGATTGAACTGCTTCTCCGTATTTTTAATGTTTAAAGTAAGTTACTCTCAACTAACAAGGTGATAACAGAGGTAGGAGCTGTCAGTGCCATCACTAATTCAAAGGGCTTTTCTTCATAGAACAGTCCAGGCAATTTTCTAAAAATGGTGAAGAAATAACAAGTACTAAAATAGTCATCTCTATGTCTGTCACTGACTCCAGAAGGGTACATTATCTGTATTTAAGATGTTTCTGCAGTGAAAAGTTAAATTTTGCTTTTCCTTTTGAGCTTTCAGTTGTTTTATGAAGAGGGATGGAAAAGCCGAAACAATTGTGATAACATTGATTGCTATACATTTCTGTACAATTGCTTGTATTTTGCACTGTTAATTGTTTTGGTAAATTGATCTGGTAGTTCTTGAACATGAAATTTCTTTGTAACTTATAACTTGTTTTGGCAGTCAGGGCCTATATATGACTTCTAGATTAAAAATTGAAGAAGAGATGTCTTTCTCAGTATACTAGAATATATTAGATAAATATCATTCTAACAAGAGCTGTCTTCCTAAATTTTAGAAATAACATAAAACATATAGGAGAAACAGCATGCTGTCAAGATGAAAATGTTTTGCTCTATTTGTTTATAAAAAATGATGCAGCTTTAGCGTTAGGGCTTAACCAACTGTGGATTACTGAAATTTTATCTCGGCAATGCTTTATGTCTATGTATTTTATCATTCTTACTTACATGTCATGTGTTTATGTTTTATGTATGTGCGAGTATACTATTACAGTCTAATGTTATACTCTATAAAATATAGAATACTCTGTAGGTCATCTGTTACCAGTTGAACTCTAGGCCAGTAACTTTGAGTTAAATCTATAAAACACAGTGGAGGGTTGGTGTCCAATTATTTTGCTTTTCAGAAGGAAGTTTTAAGTGTTTACTACAAATTGGTACACTATTTTTTAGCATACAAAACATTGTGTGGACTTGGAGGTAAAAGCTATACTGTCTGTAATCTACTTAATGAGCATTTTCAGTGCAATAATTTGAAAAGTGATTGAAATCCTGGAAACTTCATTTTAAGTAGATTAAAATTAGGAACAATAGAATTATTATTTAAATATCATACTCACTTAATAAACAAGTGAAGAAAACTACCTCTAGGGTTTTAAATCTCAAAGCACAGAGAAAAAATATGGTTAGAAAATCTATCCAGCTGGGTAGAGGGTCTAATAACTTTTTATTAAGTAGATATTGTTATGTAGTTGTGCCCAAGAATAAGTTATTGCTTGCTCCTTGCTGTTAGAGTGTCTGTTTATTTCTATAAAATTATCTTAGCAATTAAATATTTACATATTTTAGGGTCTTGAGGGAAAAGTAGATTATGGAATAATTGAATTTATTTTTATTACTTAATATTATTTTTTCAGCCAATAGCTGAAGAAGATCCTGGACTTTTTCAGGTGTTTCTCTGTCCACTTCTAAATCAAAGCAGAAAGTGTTTTTCAAAACCTTAGTTTTTTATAAAAATAAGATTTTATAAATTATTTTTTTCTGATTATGTGTAATACTTGCTACAAGAAATCCCCATCTGTATTTGCTTGACCTGTTCAGTTATTGTGAAAGAATACCTTTAAAGAAAACTTTAAAGAACAAAAGAAAAGTCTCATAAAATATGTGGTTAAACAGGATACAAAAAATATTATTGCTCAAGATGCCATATAACCTAATAAAGCTCACCAGGAGAGAAAACAGAGTACGTTGTTATTAAGGAAGGCCTGGAGCAGAGGTTTTGAACAAGACAACAAGAATAAAACCTTTTGAGGGGAACATGCACTATAAAAGTGATGCTCTAGACAAGCCGAGTTGCATACAGGGAGCCCAAAACACTGGTTTAATTCACCTGCAACAGTCTGCTGTATCCTGAGTTATATCAGACTGGATGCGCTCAGCATGGATATTCTATAATAATTTGAAAATTTTGAGGGGAGGGATAAAGTAGTTTTCTTCAGGATTACTAATTATGGTAGAGGTCAGATGATGTTTCTGCTATGGAGTACTGATAAGAAAATACCAATTTGAAGATGAAAGATATTTGGAATTGGAAATAAAATTACAGAGGAGCAGGAGAAGGGAGATTTTCATTGTTTCATTTGTTTGCAATATGACTTACTTTTGAGATACGACTAGTTTCTGTTTTCTGCAGAGACAGGAAAATTGGGATTTATCTGGCTGAAATTAAAAATCTGAAACTTCGATATTTGCCTCTGAGCTAGCTAAGTCCCTTTTTAGTCATATGAAAGAAAAAATTGTATCTTATATGAAGAAGTCTTGACAAAGATGGAAGGAAGAAATCACATGCAAAGGCGATTTGCAGTATAAAAGTGCCATTTGTCTCACTAGTGATTATGACTGAGTCTAAGTAAATAGGTCATCTGTACACTTTGTAGACATCTGCACTAGATAAGATGGGTTCCAGTTCCATCAAAATATCCTACAGTAAATAAGTGTTAGAAAAAAGAATAACAAGCTGTATTGATTATCTTGTACAGTAATCACCAGCTATACCTGGTGACTCATTCATATTTCCTCTTAAGACTCCCTGAGTCTCCCTTTTCTGTGTTGGGTAACACAGGTTTTACTTTATTTCCCAGGGGTTAAAGCTAGTCCTATACAAAATATAGGGACTAAGTGAGGAGCTGGAAATATCCTACCAGTGAGACTGTCTTTCATTCCTGAAGGTGTGAAATAAAGAGGTATTTTGACCATACACAGTGTTCTGGTAAAGTGAAAATCTCATTAAATTAAATAAGCTGAAACTGACTGTTCTATCCACCTGAGACAGTCTGATCTTTCCACCTCTTTGATAAACCATGATTAAAGCTCCATTTTAACCCCAGTCTTGTGAAAACCTGTAGTTTTTTTTTTTCTTCTAAAGAAAGCATAGAGTGAAAGACTCTATTATGAAAAAAATACCAGAACCCTACAGTATTTCTTTTCATAAAACAATAATAAAACAAGTATCCTTGTACATCCATGGTTACTTAAAACCTTTCTACCATCCCGTATCTAGTGATGACTATAGACTGACCATTACTCAGATCAGGAAGCCTTTTCATGCTTCAAGCCAGCAAACTGTAGCTCTCACTGTAATTTCCGATTGATGACTGGATGCCTATCTGCTATGCAGCAGTCTAGTTTGCAATAGTTTTTTAATCACAGTGAGATTTACTTACGCTTCTTTTTTTAGAAGAGCAAGCAATCTTTAGTAACTGTTGTTTTTTTGGTGTTTTTTTTTTGGGGGGGGAGGGTGTTTGTTTGTTTTTGTTTTAATTAAAAATAGCACTGAATCTTGTTGTCTTTATTCTTTATAACTAAGGCTCACAGGGAAATCAGTGGGAGCTTTGCCTAAATAAATATTGAATAAAAGCTTTCAAAAGAATGAGCTGAATATTCATTCAACAGTGATATGCTGCATAGTTTGAATATAACTGGCCTCTTTATTTCCTTCCTAAGTACTAGTCCTTTCATTATGCCTCGTTTGGAGGACTCAGATACACAACTGTATGACAAACAAGAATTACTCATTTGACAAACTCACTTGACAAAAAATAAACATGAGAAGAAAAAGACATTTCGAATTTTAGCTAGTTCCTGTGGTTGGGGAATTTCTATGCCTGTAGCAAAAAACTACTGCTGTTTTTCTGAGCCAATGGCAACTTTTTAAAAAAAACTATCAAGATGATTGATTTTAATTTTCAAGGATGAAATAGCCCTTAAAACAAAATTCTTTCAGGACTATCTGGATGCAGTGGAGCACACTGGCAGTTGCTGAGCTCTGCCCTCCAATTGATGAAGTATTTTGCAGTAAACTCTTAGTTTTATCAGCCTGAATGTGAAATTTTTTGGGCTGTTTTTCAGTTGCACCATGCCAGCAGGCTCTGGAGCTTCACCAGACCCTTCACAGATTACATTTCTGTCCTCAAGCAAAGTCTTTTTCAGAGACTACTTTTCAAGAGAGTAGACATGTCCCCCAGTAGTTAAGACTGAATGAACCAACCTCTTGGAGAAAGGAGGGACTATCATAAAACTTGTTTGCAAATACTGACCCATAATTTTATTCCTAACATACTTGCTCTTACATAGAACATATATCTAAACATATATGTATGTCACTGAATATGTTTCTTTCCATGCAAAACAGGAGAAACAGAACCATGATACTTTGTAATCCATGATACTTTGTAATCTCATTTCCTAATGTGCTTTTGGAAGATCTAGATACCAGTGGTTAGTCTGGCACAAGAGAAGACTGTGACAGGGTTTTTCTCGGGGCACAGTTCTCTAAAAATGTTATTTGGACTTCAAGTAAAATAAAATACAGGAGGAATTCAGTGATAGGTCAATCAGCTACCAAACCTTTGTTAAGGTTTGATAGACCAACTGTTACTGTAAGAGACTATTAATGTTCTTTTATGTCTGGGTAAAATTTGCAGTGTATATAAAAATAATTACCTATAAAACTCTTCGATGTCCTAGACACAGATGACAGATAAAATTAAAGGTAGCTGTAGCATTTTCCTGAAGAATCCTTTTAGTTATGATAGGAAATATGTAAGTTTCTTTTATGGACTATCACTTTGTAGCATCTACTCCTTTTATATTGTTAATGTGTTTGGGGTATGATGACTTCTTTCTTGTTTTTCTTTCCCAAGAGCTCAAAACCCCCCATCTCTACTCAACTTGTTTTGATTTTTGTGAGCAATCATTATCTCATAGATCATACTTATGCTGTATAGCTGTGCATTACTGTGTTCTGATTCATTCTCCATGGACAGGAAAATAAAGAATTTAAGAGGTAGAGACTGGGGAAAAGGGAGGTTGATGTGCAAGTACCCATATGCACATTTTTGTGCTGTCTGCAATGAAGTGTTGTTATTTTTGAACCCTTTACAAATTGTCTACATCTCTTTGCTAGTTTGCTCTTTGTAGCCCAGAAGTGGTAGATATCCAGTCAGACTGCCCCAAATTTAGAGTGATGGGTGAGTGATGGATTCACAGTTACGCTGAACTTTATCTCTTTTATACTTAAGAAACTGCAATAGAAAACAAGCTTTTTTTCACCATCTTGTGTCATGTTGGGGCAGGGTGGGAGGGTGTGTGGAGGTGGGGAATCTACCATAGCAAATAAGTCTTTTGTTCTTGTATCTCAGCAGTGACTACATAGAAATTAGACAATATTCTGCTTCTTGGGAAGAGTGGTAGTATATTCTCTGTGGACATTCTACACAAGGACAGATTGAGAAATTCTAACAGAGAATTCTCTGATCTAACTCTCACAGCTAGTAAAGTGTGTACGTGTGATGGAGGTACTGAAGAGAGTAGTCTCTGTTTTGATGTTTCTAATATATTTTTGTAATGTCTCAGTGGAAGTGTTCCTAAGATAATGCCGCAGGTGTTGAAAACGTATCTCGAGTGGAATCAAATTATGTCAAGTTTCAGTGCATGGTTGTACATACTTGAATATTAGAGATTCAAAGGTATTATTAAAAAATCTACCAGTACTATGAATATGATGTTCATATTTACATGTTAGCTTCTATAGTTATACGTATACATATCTTTTTGGATGCATTAATCCCTTCTCAACAGATTTCTGTTTGATGAGAGATTAATCTCTCACACCTGAATTGTTGTTCATGTGTCATCATTTACTGATTTTGTGGATATTTAATTATTTATATTATTTTTGTGGCTCTAGTTAATGTAGAGATACATTTGGAATACAGCATCGCAGACTGGAAATGTGTCCTTTTCTCAGTAATTCACAATGGATAAATGCAACAAATTTAATCTTAAACCTGGAAGACCCATACTCTTGAGAATTTTTAAATGTGTCTGCCATCCTTTCTACCCTGCCACTTGCCAGTAAAGAGCTGTGTGTAGGAGAAAGTGGTGTTTCCTCTGACTTTGGAACCCCACTGCTAAAAATATGTTAGAACCACTTTTGCAGTAATGGATAATGTCAGTCAGAAAATCAGATATTGTTTGGTACAAAATATTTTTTCACACCAGAAGATGGTAAAATACTGGATGTTTCTTAAACTGTAATTTTTCATAAAACATAACCAGGTATTACCAGGTGATAAATAGCAGTGGGTAGAACACACTCAGTGTGTTACCTTCTTGGAGTATAAATAGGGGTCTATTTTATAGTATCTTTTAATATCTGGCTAAAAATATTTGACAGATAGTATCTTGATCCACTTAAATTTCTTCTAATCAAATATTTCATTGTAATTTTTCCAGCAATTAATCTATCATCACTGAGAGAAGAAATCCTATGCCAGATCAATATTATCAGTATTAGAACATAAAGATTTATGAAAGAAGAATTATGTTATTCCTTCAGACTAAACAAATTTTATTTTCAAAGCCTAACTGCGCGACTCATAAGAAAACAAAACGTTTTGTAAAATAGTAAGCGGTCTTCTGCTTAAACTACCATTGGGGAGTTTTTATTGTATCCGTCAAGGCAATTAAAACACATGTTTGTGCTTAAATATATGTATAAAAATATAATTAATGAACAGCATAGTGAGCAAAATCCCACTTCAGTAAGTGGTTTTAAAATAAGTTGCATAGATGTCTCTTGAGCAGATACCTTCTGACCACTTGTCCCGGTACCAGCCCTGTGCGTGGTCACAAGGTGCACCTCAGCCCATCCTTGAGTCCACACCTTTTCCTAGTTCTGCTGCCCAAATGTAGACCCAGACACCTTGCTGTTATTCCAGGATTGCTACAAGACAATAGGGAGTCATGTACCTGGCAACCTTGCTCCTAGACTGTTCAATCCTCTCTGAGGCCTTGTTGCCCTCCGTGACAAATTATTTCTCAATCACAAATTTACTGCTGATGACCAGTTAGAATCTGAATTTCCCCTTTCAATTTTTGTACATGTGTAGCTTTGTAGATAACTGCTTTTTTTCATTTATTTTATTTATTCATTTTCATTTATTTTTCATTTATTTTACATGTAGAAGTCTGATTTTGTGGCTCAAATGTTGAAATAGAATTTGTACCCAACTTGCTATAGCTATGCTTGAAGGTGTCGAATGTGGACATGGGCAAAACACAGATGTCCAAGTCTTAGTCTACTATGTTTTCAAACAATATTAAAATTGGGGAATGATGCCTGGCCCAGATTTTTTTATGACTTGAAAATTCATTAATTTACTTAGAAATATTTACACTTTTATGCAAGGATTTTTTTTTTTTTTTTTTTTATGTGTGTGTGTGTGTCTGTGTTGGTTATTTTAAAATTGTCTCAGTTTTAGGTTTTTCTTCAATGGTGAAGTTTGCTATAGTATGAAATAATGTTGCGTGATCAGTCAAAACAAAGGTTTGTGGAATCAGTCTGTCAGGGACACTCTTATTTTGTAAACTCCCTCAATTCCCTTTTGACGGCATCAGAAATTCAGATGCTCAATTGTTTAATTTTACCATGACCTAATTTTCTTCCCTGGCATGTTTTCCAGGAGTTGGAGTTATCTCTGTTTCTGACATGTGATTTGGCTGCCGAGACAGGCCTTGGCTACTCTGCTCATTGCTGTTTCGTACTATTAGTGAGAAATGTGCAGTTTTCATAGGGATATGAGTAGATGGATCCTTCGAGCTTGGAAGTTGTGCATATATTTGAATATTTGAAGCAACAACTCATAAAAGAAAGAGGAGCCTAATAGTCACTAAAACTGTGTACTGCTGATAGCCCATCTGTAACACATCATCTTCTATATGTGAGCAAATAGTTTACTCACAACGGTTGGTTGTGCGTGTCAGCACTGCATGTACGTGTTGCTACCTCGTATAGCTTTTATGCTGTTTTGTTATTGTATGTGGAGGGCTGTGAGGCTTCGACTCAGGAGTCCTCTGCACTCCCTTGGAGGAGAGAAGCCTGAGGGTAAAAGGACTCAGAGATAAGAACTCTCTCTCTAGGTTAGGGTAAGAGACTGAACAACCCCCAGCGTGCCTTGTTTCTGTATGGTAATACCTTGTACCCAGCTGGTAAATTGGGTTCTACCCCACCTCTGGCCTTTCCCATAAAAAGGCCCTGGGTCTGCCCTGAATCAGGGAGCTGCTGTCGCTGGCCTCCCCTTCACAGGGACTGCTGGACAATGAAGCTCCTCTGTGGCACTGCCACACATGGCTCCTGTCTCTCTGTCCCCGAGTTTGCCTCGGGTGATCTCACACAGAGCTGAACCACAAGAGCTGGAATCACTTGTAGCTGAGAAATGGCTACACTTGCTGAGATCACCGCTGTCCAGGGAGGCTGCCCTGGCCCCTAGAAGAGCTGTTCTTTGATGGACACTCTCTCTGGAAGGTCCTGGCTTCTGGTGCTTAACCATGCATTAAACCTCCTTGCTACAATTGTACACCTTCTGTGTAACCCCAGTATTCAAAGGGTTGCACAAAATGAAGGCTTTCCAATGTTTTTTAAAGAATTAATCTTTCTAATTGTGGAAGAGAATAAAACCACTTAATGAGTTGCCTCAGTGAAGGCATGAAATCTCTGCATGGGGCTCGGAAGGATTTTAGGTCTGAGTCCCAATCTGGGCTCCCAGTCCTTGTCTAAGGAAAGATGTCAGTGGGGACCTACCTGGCATCAGCATCTGATAAAAAGTCTGATTTTTACCTTATTTTGAATTTCACAATGATGATGCATCTTAGCTGTTTTTTGGTTGTGATTTGAGAATTGGTTCTATTGTTGGGAAACTTCAGGTAATGTTGATTGTGTTGTCAGGTAACTCAAAATCTGGGGAAAAGAAAGTCACAAAAACAGCAAACCACTAAGAAAGAACTTTTCATCATTTAATTGGTAGGACTTAAACTTCATAATATTTTTATACGTAATAGCAATGAATTCTTTAGGGTGGCAAGATAGCACTTGTAACTGTACTCACAAATCTCTATGTAAAGAATTACTTTACATACCGGTGGAGTTTTTTGTTGTTATTTTTCTTTTAATCAGATGGCTAACATACATTTGCATTTTTTTATGTGCTGCCGAGCTCTCTTTGACTTTTATTTTGTGCTTAGTTTTACCATGGTTTTTCTATTGGTGTTTATGTGTTTATATTCAGATTAGTGAATTTAACACAGGACACAAGCAATTGAATTGCCGATATCAATACAGACCCTGCCTAAGGATGATCAGGAAAATACCTATTGTTACCCTTTAGAATAGTTTCAGAGTTAATTCTGATATGCGTTCACAGTAAAAATACAAATGCCAAATATCCCGCACAAACATTTTCTGGGTTTTTTTCAGGTGTGTCATTCACAGCTGCTGTGTGTTGAGCTCACATCTGTATGAAGGGATGCATTTCCAGTAACAGAAAACTTCATTTTAATATGTCATTTTCTCTCACTGGTAGCAGTTTTAACTATTTTATGCAACACCATTGAACAAAGTGAAAACACTGGTTTATGTCAAAAGATGAGATGAACAACCATTACTTCCTCTAGAGATGTGTGTTTCTGATAGTGCTGTATTCAGTCAAGCCCCTCAAAACAGCTGCTTCCCTCACCACTCCACCTGCCCCCACCATAAGTTTAAATTATTGATCTAACAGTAAGAAATACTTGGTTTGATATTATAATTAGGCACTATCTTGAAGAGAAAATGGATAGATAATACTTTAGTAATTAGAGCAGGGGCATTCCATGTAATGACAAGATGGTTTTATTTTGATCATAGGTAAATTCATTAAGCAATAATGAAATGCAGTGTTTTTCTAGGCCCTGTGGTATGTTATTAGATCATTCAATTTGTTTTCTCCAAAGGTGAATCGCATTTCTTCAAGCAGACCAAAAAGATAAAGAGAAGCGTCTCAGCACAGACTTTTTGTCTTCACAGTGATTTTCACAGCTGTGTATGGAAATATGAGAAGGCAGTCCTAAATAGAAATGTCCAGCAAGGGATTTTCTTACCTCTCAAAGACTGCTTTCATTGAAGAGGGTGAAAAAAGACTTGAGAAACTACAGCCAAGAGAAAACAATGAATTAATTCTGTCAAACAATGCATACTCTCCAGAAAAAAAAAAGAACCCATAGCTTTTTTATCTACTGTATCTTTGAGATTTCAGTGTTTGCCAAGAGATTAAGATACCATCTTCAGCCTAGAGTGATCCTTTTATTTATAGTTTCAGTAAGCACAACAGTAGATACCTCATACAAATTTTTCATTCTACTAAAAAATTAACATAATGATAAGAAGTGTGATAGTTAAACTAACAAATCAGGCTGGTCTTACAACCGTGAAGGCAAATTTTTTTCAAACTAATCTTTCTTGTTGAAAAAAGAGTTGTTTCACTGCAAGATTTATTTTGCAAGTAAATTGAAAATTAAATTATACCTCAAAGGCTTTATTAATTCTTTAAACCAGTTTTTAAAATGTGGTATTTATGATGATTCTTTTGCAGTGTTATTTTAATGCAGTATTTCAGGTCTTCTGAAATATGAGGGAGTGTAATAAAGATATTTTTCTTTTCTTATGTTTCTTTTTGAAAGATCTCATCATAATTTTGCAGTATTCTACTTCCAGGAATAAGTTGCAAACTTCAAATAAACTTTAGGTTGTAAGATGTTGGTCTTCATTAAAAGGTCCATTTTTTAAAATTTGGTTTGTCTGTATTATAAGACGAGACTTGGCTTCATCAGTATATTTTACTGCTTTATAGTGCGTCATTACTTCAGTAGAACTCTATGATTCATCTGAGAACTAGCAATCAGTAATACTGGATGTTGTGTTCTGTCCCACTACTGTATTCTTCCTTGTGAATGTGTAATGAAAAAGGTGTAATGAAAAATGTGTAAATGACCCTTGAAAAAGGAACTTTTTAACTTTTGTATAAGTCTCTTAATCCATAGTGAATAAAATCTTGATTTATTTTCTGCTTTTTTTTTCTTTCTTGTCTGTCCAGATGATGGAGGGTTGTGATGAGATGTTACCCACTTGCACTGGCCTACAGGAAATTGTTTATATCCATATCTTTGGGGTGGGGGCATGGATTTGTAATTCGTCATGTTGAGACAGCAATTGAATGTGATAAATTTTAAGCATCCACTTGCTTTTTCACAGTTGTTCATAACTGTAGGTAATTTTTTGTCATCTTATGACTGACTAGTACACTTCAGACGTGTCTGTCTAATAAGCTCCTGACTTGAGCTGAAATTCTTGTTATTTCCTGTCTAGTACATGGCCTTGTGTTTTCTGATGCCAGACTTCATTCTGTCTCTGTTACACTGCCATCATGTAGTACGTTCTTTTGATATCTTGATTCTGCTCTGTATTGATGACACCAAATTGTATAGGGAGATGATTCCTAAACATATCTATAGTTTTTATTTCATGGTCTTAATGAAACTAAGGAATTCCTTGATTAGGTGTTCATTAAGTCACAGGTGGTTTGATTCTTCCCTTCTTGGTATTTCATATTACCATTTTCCTGTCTTTTTGCAGCATGCAGTTTCTTTTCTCATGTACTCATGAATGACTAACAATTTCTTATATAACAATAGATAAAATCAGCCACTGCTTTTCAATGTAAAAATTGCCTATCACAGAAAACCACAGATTACTTTGACATGATCTACATGAGGTAACCTTTGTTCCATTTGATCTAGCTTTTGATTTACCTCCATTTTTTAAAATATTCTTTCCTTTCACTATTTTTCTAAAGTCTCCCATATTATTGAAGTCAGATTTACAGATTTTTTTTACTACCAGTTTTGTACCCATTCTGCCTTTCTTATCCTCTCCTTTCTGTGTTTATACTACAGGATTTTGTCCATTTATTCACTTCTGATTCACCCTGTTAGTTTAGTTTATCGTACTTTTATCTGTCTGCAGTAACATGTATCAGGTTTTCAGAATTCAGAGATACAGACTTCTGAACAGAGCTGGGGTGTTACAATACACTACTGTTGGTGTTTTTTTTTTGTTTTTCATTTGTTCACATTATGCGTTGTGCTTCAGTATCTTTGGTCATCAGTCACATTTCTAAAATCCTTTGAGAGAAGTTTTTATATAACTTAGTAGCTAGCATTATATTTGTGGGGGAGTAAGGAAATTTCACATTTAAACCTAGATGTTTTCATGCTTCAAGAGGAAATGAGATGTGTGTAGTGGAAAGTAGAATGTCTCATCAATAAACACAGGCACTCTTTATTTGTGAGACATACTGATATACAGAAGCATGAATATTAGAAGATCCACATGTACTCAGAATTAATTCTTTAATTTCATCATACAGTAAGAGGGTAACAGCCAATAATCGTTTAAGTAATATGAATATTGAAAATTTTTCTGGGACTACTGCTTCTAAAAATACTTTGCATGTACTTTATATTTGCTTTTTATTATATTATGAGGGAACAATCTAATTTATTTTGTACTGTTGGTTTTTCTTTTGCTTTTCTTAATCTGGTTAGGTCGAGTAATGAATTTGAGCTGCTGCAAGTGAACTAATGGTTTGCATTTTATAAAAATACCTAGTAGAATTTAGACCCTCACCAAACAAAAGCAGATCTAATGGCAGTAAGTTCTGTTTAATCTCCTAAATGTGTTGTGCCCAGTAGAACTGTTTTAGTTGTGTAGTATGTTGTTTAGACACCTTTTTTTTTAATACTTGAAAATATGTCTCCCTTTCAAGTTCCTACATAGAAATTTATTTGAACCCCTTGATTTTGTGGTAAGAGTTATTAATTTCTGTCACTCAGCTAATCAAGTCTTTCCAAAATCTTGCATAGATCTCATAAAGTGTGAAACTTGATTTTAAGTATCTGCATTTGTAGGTCTTGAAATATCATACATTAATAACTTAAAATAGTTAAAATAATAGTATATAGACATTTTTCTAGATGAAGCAGGGGAAAATACTATGTTTTTCATTTGTCTGGAGTTACCAAGTTTTTAACTTCTCTCAGTGTGTATAAACTTAAAAGAAAATGATTAAATTGTGCTGCATTGTAACAATAACAGCCCATAATTTTGAATAAGTACAAGCAGTTAAATGTAATGATGGTTTTATGAAAATTACTTTGGCTCATTCCCAATTTTAGGGTACTTTTACCATGTAAATTTAAACAACTTTTAGCTAGCTATTACTTTAGACAACAGTATGAGTATTTTAATAGTACTTTATTGACTTAAGGTGGAAAAGAATTGCCATTGCCTTATATTCCAATGTGTCTTTATATGACACACAGTCCTGTAAGATAACTTATATAAGATATGCTTTCTTTGCTATTTATTATATATTCCTTTGATAATATAATCGGAGTGGGTATTTATCTGCTTGAATGAAGGCTTTGTTTGCTTGGTTGTTCATCTAAAGAAAAAGATTAATATTCTGTAGTAACGATGGGCCTTCTCAACCCTGAATTAAAATACAGGACAGAAGAAAGTAAACTTGATGATACTGTGTAATTGACATGAACTTTTATAAGTTTTCAGGCTGTAAATATTTATGACTTTTATAAGGGGAAAACATAGTATTTTTATTTCAACCTTAAAATGCTGAAACACCTAAAAAATCATTTTGACCCACTTTAGAGTGAGTTTCAGCAGAGTGCACTAAATATTGATAATTAAAAAAAAATACCGGGGAATAAGGGTTAGTAATCCTCATCCCATGTATATCTCTGTTTTTTTCAGGTTTTGTGGGTTTGGTTTTTTTTGTTTGTTTGTTTGGGGTTTTTTTGTTTGTTTGTTTGTTTTTGTTTTTGTTTTGTTTTGTTTTGTTTTTTAATTGTATTTCCTGACAGGCTCACCATGCACTCTCCTGTTAAACATCAAGGTACTTAGGACTCTTCAAAATTATAATTGTAAAGCTTATTCATAGGCAGTCAAAACTTCTGTAAGCTCTCAGTCTTGCTAGAGGCCTCTCCAGCTTTGGTTTCTCCCATGAATATTTAAGATATCATCAGCACATTTCTTCATTTGCCACACACACTGATTTTACATGTCTGTATGCCTGTGTGCACGTGTGCCCGTGTGCACGTATACTATTCCCTAATGTAGCAGAAAAAAAATTCTGTTTTCTTTCTAGTCTTTTAAGTTTTATTTCTCCCTTGCATTAAAAACTGAAACTTAGAAGTAGAATAAGTAAAAAATAAAAACTAACAGATCTGACGTGAATATAATGAAATAATTATACTTCTACAAATAAGAATTTCTATTAGGGGAAGAGCTTGGAAGTGGGTGATTAAAGGTTTCAACCCTCCAAAGGCTGCAAATGTTTGCTTCCAGATATAAGTCATAGTGTAGCTTGGTCCCATCTCTAATAAATATATGGGTTTGAGAGTAATGAATGAAGATGAAATAAGAAATGGTGGAATTGTATTTCTAGGAGTTTGTATTTTATATATCTAGTTTTTAAAAATATTTATTATGTCTAAAATTTTTATTTAAAACTTTGATTAAAATTTGATTTCAAATTTTTATTAAAAATGCAAAATATTTTTGTTTCATATACCTAGGGCTTTCAAATTAAGTAAATTGCATGTAAAATATTGTATCAATGGATTAATTTTGTTTCTGTTTGGGTAGGAAAGAGAAAGTGTCAGCACTTAACAAGTCACCTTTCTATGGATTTACATTTGGTAGTGTAAAATTGAATATATATATATATATATAAGCTGATATGGATTTCCATTTTTCATGGATTTACATGTGGCAGTATATAATTGTATGTATATAAACTCAGTTGAGAGATAAAAGGCATTTTGAATACCACTGTAAGCATTTACCAGTGTTTGTGATTATTTGCAGTTGATTGTGTGATTTCTCTGGTGCCTTATAAGAAGAAAGTCCATCTGGCATCTGATATTAATAAAATCTCTTTCCATTATCATGTCAAAGTTTTTGTGAACTTCAGTATCTTTACAACCTCACCTGTTCTTAAAATTGAATTGAAATAAGAAAACCTAAAGAAAAGTTGAACAGGGAAAAGGAGAGACATAAATAGTCATATACACTGTAGAAATATATAGTCACAGAGTTATTGTCTTATTTATGTAGGGAGCCAAGTTAAATGTTATAACTCTTTCTTCATACAGATTTTTAAAGTTCTTGTATGAAATGTGAGAAAATAACTGTCCAGTTGCATATTGCTTGTGAGACAGCCACTAAGACTTTTGTTTTTTCACACCATCTGGTATGTCTCAGGAGTTTTGTGAAGGTAAATATCTTGAAAACTTTACACACTCAGATGGGAAAGTAATGGATATTGTGAGCTGAGTAGGAGAGAGAAAAATTTCTTTCAGTTTTGGTCTGTGTTGCACCAGAACACCATGGAAAGGATAAGCTCCTGGTACAAGTCTAAGTTCAGAAAGGAAGGATCAAGCCTTCAGCAGTTTGTAATACATCTGTCTGAAGGAAATGTCATGAAAAGTAAGCCGAACATGATGACACTTTGCTGGCTAGTTTTGCTTCGAAGTAGGTAAACAAATATAAGTCTGTGGTTTTTTCTTAGTTGCTGTTACTTCTTTTTATTGTAAATATTACGAAATTGCTCTGAAGGAGAACATTATGAACTTTCAGACTGAACAAGGACAGTCTG
>VWZQ01007107.1:260386-285167 GCA_013397015.1 Myiagra hebetior
CAGTGGGATGAGTGCAGCTGGGGCAGAATAGATCTGGACACCTGTACAGGCTGGGGGCTGACCTGCTGGAAGGCAGCTCTGTGGAGAAGGACCGGGGGATCCTGTTGGACAACAAATTGTCCATGAGCCAGAAGTGTGCCCTTTGAGGCCAGGAGAGCCGGTGGGATCCTGGGGTGCCTTAGGAAGAGGATTCCCAACAGGTCATGGCAGGTGATCTTGTTACTCTGCCCTAGTGAGGTACATCTGGAGTGCTGTGTCCAGTTCTGGGCTCCCCAGGACAAGAAAGACATGAAGCTCCTGGAACAAGTCCAGCAGAGGTCTATTAAGCTGATTAGGGAACTGCAACATCTCTCTTATGAGATGTCCTTGTTCTGGGCAGGACAGGATTAATTTTTGCCAGGAAGGGACATAGCCAGGGCCCAGAGGTTGTTCTATACCACCTCACATCGTCTTTGGGCCATGAGGGAAGGGCTCCCTTTCACATCAGGTAGCCTGTCAGAGGGAGTTTTTGGGTGTTGTTAGGGGTTTCCACAAGGAGTGAGCAATTGCATGTGAATTGTTCCTCTCTTTTCTTGTACACTTTATTGTTAGTATCGTGACTATTACTTTACATTGTTTTGTTTTGTTTCTGTTTCCAGAGCAGATTGGAAACAAATTTGATCTAATCCTTTGTTGGCTTAGGTCTGGAGTCACTGGTCACAATGTTGCTTTGTTTGTTCATGTGATCGTGGTACCTAACACTGTATATATTCCCATATGTGCACTATGTTCTCCTCATGATGTTCTTTTTCAGGGATCATGGGGTTTTTTTGCTGTACTGTGTGATACCAGCTTGTGACATGATAACATCAAGGGCAATGAAGATAATTTGGAATGTGTATTCAGTGTTGCTCTGTAATCTTTACCTTGGATGTTACCTCAGGGAATCCATTAATAACTGTACCACTGGAAAGAACAGGGGAGGGTGAATTTCCACAGCCTTTCACGTTTTCTCCTCCTCATGCCTGTTACAAAAGCTTTTGAGAATTTTGAATTTCCCTTTGATGTTAAGTGCTAGGTCTCCAGGGTCTCCTGAGTGTGGTTCACACCCATGTTTAGAGTGGCAAAAGAGATTTTTAGGAGGGTCTTTCAGAGATCTGCCCTTGAGGGTGGATGAGTGGCATGGAAGGTAGGAGAAAATGGGCCAGCTTTTGAAGGACTATTCTGCTCAAATGGTTTGGAAGTTCACCCCTGAAAAACTTCAGGACCCTGATTAAGTGGCAGAATATTTGAAAGAAAAATGCTGTGACAGCTCCAGAGAGGCGCAAAGTTATGCAACGTGCTGGGCCCTGGCTACTGCTTACCAGACACTGCTTGTTACTGCAGAGCACTCTCAGGGGGAGGAGAGGAAAGCAGACCAACAGGCACCAAGGCCACTCAAACTGCAGCTGAACCAGAGGAACAACCCATGCCAGTCGCAGTTGCCTCTATTCTGAAGAAAAAAAATCCAAGAACAAATCAGTTTGCTTAGTGAGGGATAAAGAGAAAGCAGGACCCTCAGAACAGGAGGAAGAGACAGGGCCAAAGATTATCACCTGATCTCTATCCCTGGGTGGTCTCCAAGCTGTACAAATGGATTTCAGCTGCCAGCTGAATGAGCCCCCAGTGACCTGGCCGCTCTGATGCTGGGATATCATGGCCCACAATATGAAACTAGATGGTAGTGAAGCCAAGCGACGGATCCCTGTCCTGGGATGTGGGCATTGACAAGGGGATTGGAAGAGGACAGAAACTTCCAGCCTCTTGAGGTGACTCCTGTCAAGCATGAGGGAAAAGAGTGATCAAAGGATAATCTAATAATGTGCCCAAGCAGTTGGAACACAGTAGAGAAAGGTAGCTTGCACCTGAGAGAGAATTAGTTGTGCTGAGGTAAGCTATAAGGACTCAAATAATAAGCTGCAGTTCTCTGTAGATCCAGGTGGGGACCAATGTACACAATCCATGTGGCAGAAGTTTGTACAGAGTGTGCCCTTATTGTAGACCAACCCATTGGCATTGATGTCAATGAAGGAAGGAGAGCAAACAGTGCTTCAGGTGACTACCTGACTCTGGGAATGCGAAGATCACCTTTTCTCCTCCCTACCAGATTGTGCCTTGGCCGTGGAAGGACTGTCCAAGACTGTGGACAGAAAGACTCAAGCAAATTAGAGAGGAAATGTCCCATGCCCTGCCAGTATGGACCAGTGACTCTGCTATTGGGAGCAAGCACCCCACGCTTGAAAGAGGATCCATGCCACTAGATAACCTGTGGTTTCACCTGCCTGACAACAGAGAGGACACGAGGAAGTGGGACAGAAACCCATCTGTGCACTAACAGCATGGGTACGTGATTTGAAAGGAGGAACAGGTACCAGAGGAAATTCTTCAAGGATAAATGCTGTTCCAGTTTCCAGTGGGCAAGACCTCCCTTAGACAGAACAGCAGGGCTGATGTTACTTCTGGTCCTCTTGAAGGGATTTCAGTTCATAGTTACAAGGAGTGAGCAATGAGTGCTATGACCAGGACTAGAGGGGCCCTGCCTCCAGCCAGGCGGAGGAAAGGGACAATTGGATCTATTGGCCTGGGTGGATGCAGTGCCCTGGCACATCAGACACACAAGGGTATAAGGCTTTAGTTGACACCAGGGGACAAGGTACCCTGATGCCACCGAGATATATAGGGGCAGAATCCATCTCTATTTCCAGGGATCCCAACAGCCGACTGTACTAAAAGCTGGAGTGAGCCTGTCTGGCAATGGATGGCAAAACCACCCCACTGTGACTGGCCCAGAGGCCATGTGAATCCTTGGCAAAGATTATCTCAGGAGAGGATATTTCAAGGACCCAAAAGGGCATTGTGGGAGCTGCGGATACAGAGGATGTTAGACAGCTGAACACCTTGCCTGGTCTCTCAGAGAACCCTTCTGCTGTGGGGCTGCTGAGGGTCTAAGAACAACAGGTACTGATTGCTGCCACATCACTGCACTGTCAGCAAAACCACACCATCTGGGACTCTGCTGTCCCCACCCATGTGATGATTTTTGGAGACCCAGGGAGTGGTCAGCAAGACTCGCTCACCCTCTAACAGTCCTATTTGGCCAATGTGTAAGCCAGTAGAAAGTGGAGAGTGACAGAATGTCATGGCCTGAATAAAGTTTGCTTTCACCTGGGGCATGGAGTAGAGCTGGAAGTGACTGCCCCAGAGCTGGAAACACAGCCCCACTATTTGCCATGGACTGATCCAGATTGCACTGCAAAAGGGTGAGGCTCCAGAACGCTTGATGACATCAACACATTGATGACATCATTGTTTGGGGCAGAACAGGAAAGGAAGGTTTTGAGAAGAGGGATAAGACAATTAAATCCTCCTGAAGGCTATTTTTGCCCTAAAAGAAAGTAAGGTCAAGGGACCTACCCAGTAAATTTAGGAGTAAACAGGTGTCCTGGTTTAGGAATAGTAGTCCTCAATTTAGTGTTCTCACTGAGACTCTCTAAACCATTCTTCTGCTCACTCACTCTCTTCTATCCTCCCTGTAGCCCTGTAGCAGGCCAGAGAGGAGAACTGGAAGCACAAAAAGTAAAGATCATGGTTGAGATAAGAACAGTTTATGACAAGCAGCAATGAGACAAGGAAATAAACAATAGCAGCAACAACACTAACAACAGAGTGTACAAGAAAAGAAATGTTATTGCTCACCAAGGAACCCACATGCCCCTTCTGCCATACTACCCCCACTGCTCCCTCTAGCTCAGAACTGGTGCCATCCAAACCACTCCCTCTGGAATGAAACCACAGCTACCCCACCTCTCGGTCCACCACACTTGCTTAAAGGGAAGGAAGCCCTTCTCCCATGAAGAGATTCCCTTGCCCTGCCCCCAGTAATGGCATGAGGTGGTACAGAATAACCTGAATGTCCTAGCTGTTCCCCCTTCTGGCTACTGTAAAATTTTACCCTATACTGGAGGGAACCAGGACAAATGGCAAGATGGACATCGTCAGATTCCAGTGGATGTGGTCAACAAAAGAGCAACTATGTCCTCCCCACTGAGCAAAAAGGAAATGCAGACTTTCCTAGCTGTTGTGGTGTTTTGGAGGATGCGTATTCCAGATTAAAGTCAGATTGTAAACCCTGTCTCTCATGTGACATGGAAGAAGAATAAGTGAGGTCCTGAACAACAGCAAGTTTTGAACAAATTAAATGGGGAATTTTTTATGGAGTAGCCCTTGGGCCAGTCAGGACAGCACAAGATATGAAAAATATGCTCTGCACTGCAGTTGAAAAGAATTGGAAGGCCTGGAGATTCTGGCAAAAATTACCCAGGGAGAATCCAGAACAACTCATGGGGTTCTGGATTTGTGGATACAAAAGATCTGAGGCCTGTCATACCCCAAAGGAAAAAGAGATAATGGCAGCTTTTGAAGGGGTTTGAGCTGCTTCAAAAGTGATTGGCACTGAAGCACAGCTCCTCCTGGCAGCCTGCGTGCTGCTGCTGGACTGGGTGCTCAAAATCCCTTCCACATACCCTGAAACTGATGCAATGTGAAGTAAGTGGGTTGTGCTCAAATAGGTGAGCTCAAATAGGAAACCCAGTCTACCAGGGATCTTGGAAGTCATCACTAACTGACCTGAAGGCAAAAATTTCGGACCATCAGAGGAGGAGGAGGGGAAGATGACACGTGCTGAGGAGGCTCCACCATACAATCAGCTAACTGGAAATGAAACGTGATACACGCTCAGAACTGATGGTTCATGCCATATTGTAGGGATACATTAGGAAATGGATGCCCTACATGATGAGTTGCAGAAGCTATTGAGGGACAAGGTGGATCAAGTCAGAGCTGAAAGCCTGGCTTCAGATATTGCTGAAAAAGAAATGGCCAGCACTTTATCTCTACACTGACTTGTAGATGGTGTCAAGCGTTCTGTGGAGGTGGCTGGAATGATGGAAAAAGACCAACTGGCAGTGCAGAGACAAACCCATCTGAGCTGCTGAACTGTGGCAAGACGTCACTGCCCGGGTAGAGAAGTTGGCTGAGAAAGCAGATCATGAGATGCACATGTGCCCAAGAGTCGGGCTGCCAAATGACATCGCAACAATAGATGGTGGATCGAGCTGCCAAGATTAAAATGGCTCAAGGGGATCTGGACTGACAGCATAAGGGTGAATTTTTTCTGACTTGGTGGCCATGATGCCTCAGGTCACCAGGAAAGAAATGCAACACTCAGCTGGGCTTGTGGTCGAGGGATGGGCTTACCCATGGACTCTATATCCTGGGTTATCCATAACTGGGAAACATGCTGGGATCAAGCAGGCCAAACAGGAAAAGCCTCTGTGGTGCGGTGGACAGTGGTCACAGAATCATTGAATATTCAGAGCTAGAAGGGACCCATAAGAATCACTGAGTCCCAACTCTTAAGTGAATGCTCCATATAGGGGTTGAATCCTACATTGTCATGCCTTGGCATTGTCAGCACCATGCTCTAACCAGCTGANGCTGAAAGCCTGGCTTCAGATATTGCTGAAAAAGAAATGGCCAGCACTTTATCTCTACACTGACTTGTAGATGGTGTCAAGCGTTCTGTGGAGGTGGCTGGAATGATGGAAAAAGACCAACTGGCAGTGCAGAGACAAACCCATCTGAGCTGCTGAACTGTGGCAAGACGTCACTGCCCGGGTAGAGAAGTTGGCTGAGAAAGCAGATCATGAGATGCACATGTGCCCAAGAGTCGGGCTGCCAAATGACATCGCAACAATAGATGGTGGATCGAGCTGCCAAGATTAAAATGGCTCAAGGGGATCTGGACTGACAGCATAAGGGTGAATTTTTTCTGACTTGGTGGCCATGATGCCTCAGGTCACCAGGAAAGAAATGCAACACTCAGCTGGGCTTGTGGTCGAGGGATGGGCTTACCCATGGACTCTATATCCTGGGTTATCCATAACTGGGAAACATGCTGGGATCAAGCAGGCCAAACAGGAAAAGCCTCTGTGGTGCGGTGGACAGTGGTCACAGAATCATTGAATATTCAGAGCTAGAAGGGACCCATAAGAATCACTGAGTCCCAACTCTTAAGTGAATGCTCCATATAGGGGTTGAATCCTACATTGTCATGCCTTGGCATTGTCAGCACCATGCTCTAACCAGCTGAACTCAGCTCAGGTCAAAATACAAATAAGGGAAGGCCTGGTATATCGGTCATGCTCCTGCAGACCTGCCAAGGCAAGTGCTACATGCTTACAATGGTGCTAACGACGACAGGATAGCTGGAGGTGTACCGGGTGTCTCATGCCACTGCCTGGAACACCATCCTGAGCCTCGAGAAGCAGGGTTTTTAAATACAGTGTATGAAAGTAATCAATGAAAATTTGCTTTCAGCCCAGAGCATTGACCCCTGCTACCAGTTTTTGTGCTTTCTCTTCAGGAAAAAGCTGCAGATGCTGACTGTTCAAAGTATGCCTACAAAGTGATACAGGGTCTGGAAAATACAGGATAAGACTAAAAGAATTTATCTTATTAAAGAATTCTTGAGGTAACTTTATCGCTGGTATAAACTTTCATTTGAAATAGTAGGGCAGGTAGTGAAGAAAGGAGATAATTTCCTTCATATGGAGACAAGACAGCAAGAGCCAAAGGTTTACAGTTGAAGGTAAATTTAAGATCGTCTTGGAAATCCTACATCTGAAAAAAGATATTATTCCCTAACAGTAAAGATATTTAAATTCATAAAATTGTAGGGGAAAAAAAGGGAGTGTAAAACTGTAAAACATTATTACACACTGTGTGTGTATGTATGAATTCCTGGCTTTCTGTTTAGTTTCTGGGACAATTCTTAGAGTCTAAGAGGAGTCAGTTTGGTATTAACCCTTTTAATCCTGAAATGAATAAGTGCATACACCTTTTTTCTCTTTTCCTATGGTGCCATAATAAGGATTTTAGCTATACTGCCTTCAGCATTCTTGGGCCTCTTGAGTTTCATTGCTTGTCAGATAGCAGAACTAGCACATGCCTTTGGAGGTGATAGTGAGGAGCCTGTTGCCAGAGTTAAGGATTTAAGGTGGGGTGGGGGGGATCGAAATTTTTTTTTTAGGCACTGAATTTCACTGCTTGTTTCCCTGTGAAGTCTTACATATAGTTTTGTTTTTTTCAGTAGAAGCTACCTGTTCTTTTATATTTTTAAGAATGGAAAGTTTGTTGCTTAGGTGAAATGTAATCTAACTGAAACCCTCTACCTTTGAGCAAAGTTTGAGGTGATTAAATCACAGTCAAAGTGTGCAACAAACAAACAGTTCTTTCCCCCTTTTGTCTGAATTCACTGTGTCTGCTGGTTTAGGAAAAAGAAAAATGATTTCTACGTAGTTCTGGTAACAAGCTGTGTAAAACATTCTCTCTTTTTGGTAAAGAGGCTTTTATTGATCTCAAGAAACATGTATATGTTATCTGATTATTTATCCTGGCTGAAAAGAATTAAGTTTGTAATAAAATATCCCAAATTAAAAAAAAATAAACATTATGCCGTAGCACTAAGATGGTGAAAATTTAATCATCCAGTGAGAAAGCTTAAGCCATACTTCATGAGAATGAACATTTCATAGTGCTACAAAATGAGTTTTGAAATATTGCACAATGACATGGGAAAAAATGAATGCTGATAGTAAAGTTTATGTGCTTTTGAACAATATTAAATATTTTAATTCTGAATTGTAAGTAGTTTTTTCAACTCCTTTACAGTATATGTATCTGTTTTCATTCTCTTTAAAAACCTTGTGTTTTTTTCCTACCACAAATGCTTGAGAAGCTTCCAACTGACATTATAAATTGCACTAGTCTTTCATAGCTTTTCACAGAAAAAAACCCCATTAGACTTACTGAATTAAATAGTTTACCCATAAGGCTATACTTATTAACATTTAATATATTACTGTCTTTTTATACTAAAAGCTTTTCTCAAGCTGTAGTGCGTGTTGCCAAGATCCCCACCAAAACTCAATGAAAATGCATGATATTTCAATAATATAAATAATAATTAAATATTAGTTCGGGTTTATACAGCTAAATAAGGCCCATAAGAACCCACAAAACTGTGATTCTATAATGTGTCGGAATCTGTTATAATTCTGCCATTCTGACTGTTGTTTGAGAAGAAGTGGGCTTTTAAATCAAAAGACACAAAACTTGCCTAACTAGTAGTAGTATGCCCTTCTACTTGATTTACTGTAGGATACATCTTGAAGAAGCTGATCTGAAAGTGTTACTGCAGCATATTTGCTTAATTAATAAAGTTTTCAATATTTCTTCGAAGTGAATGAGAAGATCCTAACTCAAAATTACCCATTTCTGCCATCACCTCTCAGGTCTAATTTGTCCTAGTCTAATGTTTATTGTATCATATACTCTTTCACCACTGAATTCACAAATAAAAAATGTAATTGGAATCCATGAAAAAATATATACATTATCCAATAATCTTGGAACTTATTATAAAAACTTGTTTGGTTTCAAATGGTAGTAGGAATTATGAGTTAAGTTTTAGTGATAGTACTTCCCTTGCATTGGATTGTAGTCTGAAGGTTTCTGGAAATGATCAAGGAAACAGGAGCAAGTTAACTCAGTTAATGTTTCTTTAATGTCAGTTAACACTAGAGTTGCTGGATTGTGGCTGATTTCTGGGTACTAGGAACAAGGAAGTCCTTTATTTCACTTTCTTACAGATTTTCAAAACTCTGTGATTTTCATGCTCCTTTTCCCTAATACATGGAACAAAAATAATTCATATAATCAGATAAAAATAAATGAAAACCTAAAGAAAACATAATTTCTGCTATATTAGAACCATTCCAGCCATTGAAGATACATTGATGGGTGTGAATCCTTGCAAATGTCTGTAGGGAAACTTTTTTTGTATCCCCTCAATTACTGTATAATTAAATTCAGATTTATATAACTGCATTTTTTATCTTACTCCTTATGGTTTGTCTTTTTAAGTTCTCTGTGTCCAGTCACAAAAAGTCTTTCATGTCCCCAGAGAACAGCAAGGTTGTCTGTGAACACAGAGGAAATTTGGCTTTTTGTGCTTACTAGCTGTTCTTGATTTATTGTTGGCATGGAATAGCTGCAATTGTGAAAAAGGGATGGCTCCTTGAAAACAAGGAAAGATATCATTTAATGTATTTTGTTAAGATGAAAATCACATGCCTAATGTGAATATTAAAGGAACAATTGACTGCTAAGTGTCAGAATTCTGTGCTGAATTTTATTAACTGCTGTCTTGAAAAGCTAAAAATTTTACCAGAAAACTGGAAGACTTTGTTTCAAATTCAAAAAAATCACCAGCCCTGCCATGCAGGTTATCTCCTTGATAAAGTCTTTACATTTGCAGAGAAACTATTTCAAAATCATAAAACCTTCTTTTTTTCATCTTAGGCAGTCAGCTCCCTGCCTTCTCCCTCCACCACCTCCAAGAAATAGCTGAAATCTATTAACGAAAACTTGTGTTTAAATAAAAAATAAGAAAACAAGTCTGAGCTACTCACCAGTAAAATTTCATCTTTCTGAGAAGTAAGTAGAAGAGACGTCAATGAAGTAAATGATTATGAACTTAATTGGCTACTACATTCAGTTAAAATGTAGTATGTGGGAATGCCTAATATATTCCATTAACTGAAGTGAAGAATGGAAAACCCTGGTGGCTATGAAAGGCTTCAGGAGGCATGAATGAAACAGTGCAACTTTTCTGTTGAGTTGTTTTTGAACTTGTAGCTACAAATAGGCAGCAGCAGACACAATATAAAAAAGTTCTTAGGCTCTCTGAACAAGGATAACTTATCCCTGTTCAGGAAGCAAATGCAAGCATAATCATATAGCAGCAGCAGTAATGACAGGCTGGGTTCATAATAAGTGACATGGCATATTTTGTAGTGAGAAGGCCTGAAACTATGATGGTCTAATTGTCTGTAATCTGCCGACTTCTCCCCATTTCTCTTACTGATGAAGACTTCACTAAGATTGGGACCAGCATAATGGTCAGTACCTCTCAGGAAAACAGGGAGAGGGGAAATCTCTTTTTATCTATGTCACAGGAATCTCATTAAATTCAGTGAATCTTTTGAAACTAATTACAAGCCTGCACACTGACCAAAGACTAAATTGCCACAATTAACATATTTTAAAAATCTATTAGGTAAAATGACAGAGGTGCTCACTCCTGGGGAAAAGAAAGCATCTTTTGTTGAAAAGAGTAAATGGGCTAGAGAATATTTGGTCTTTATAGTGTTGGGAAAAGTAACTCATTGAAGTACACATGACAGAACCAAAGATTTAATAAATACCTGTTGGAAGGTAGGTTTTATGGCACCTTATTTTTAGGTTTTAGCAAGCACTAATCTTGTTGATACAGTATGACATGTCCTTTATTTTTATGAGCCTCATTCATTTTCACAAAGTTTTTCATCACAGATATTCACTTATTAAAATTTGATAGCAAATTTGATCCTTCTTAAAGCTTACCTGCCTGGGAAAAATGAACATTATTACAGTTCTGAGAAGACTTCCAGAGCTATTGCCTCTTCTATTCTGTTCCTCTGTGGCTGAATTTCTAGTTCTTTTTAGCTATTCTACTCGTCTGATGATTAGATATTTAGTTTTCCCTACTTGGGAAAGATTGCAAAACTTTCTTTTATTTGATTTTGTTACTGATTTTTTTCTTTTCTTGCGGCTTACTGGAACAATTTGTTTTTGTTTGTTTAATGGTAAAGTGTTGCTTTGCTCTTTAGGTACTCAATATTTTCTTTGAGTCCTTGATAAAACCAAAGAACTTGACAGGTTTTTTGGGAAGTCAAACATCATAATATTTTCTTCCTTCTATGCTACTTCTGTCCTGTCTTATGAGAAGTTTAGTAGTTTATTAAGGAATTGTAGTTCTTGTTAGAGGGAGTTTTGAGTAAATTAAATTTTAAGAAAAAAAAAGGTGAATGCAACAATATAATAGCTGAAAATAATTTCATTTTGAAGTTAATAAGTGAAATTGTAATTTGTTAATCTGTGTATGCTCTTGGGTTGGGATGTTTTAATTTAAGTTAAGATATATCATGAGTAAAGTCAATGTGTCAGTGTAATGCATGTACTTTCTAGATAATTATGAACAGAATATCATTATTGCACATCAACTTATAGTAACTAAGCACTTTATGTTGACATTTGCTTATTTAGAGTAAATTTGCACTCAAATTGAAAAAAAATTGAATTCTCTTAGTCTTTATTATGGACCAAGCAGATAATTTAGATAAAGAAAATGTTCCATTCAAAATAAAATCAGTGCCACATATTCTTGATGTTTTCGCAGAAAAGAGAAGTTTTGTGCCTGTAAATTAGATAAGATTTTTTCCACTAGGTGGAAATTAAAATACACTTATGCATTCTGAATAAATAAATCTCAGATTGTCCCATTATTCTACTATTATTATTACTATTTTTATTTCAGCAAGCAGCTGCTTTGGTGGAAGAAACAAAATTTATTTGATCATCCATAAAGTTATAAACATAGCCATGATAGCAGTTAATATTGTTATTGTAATTGTTATTATTATAGGAAGATATCCTGTTTGAACTCCTGTTGTAGTTCATATGGCATGATCTATATAATTCATAGTATCTGTGTATTAAAAATCTCTTGGTTTACTCTGAGCATGCATAATAAGATAGTATTTGGAGCTGGAAGACAAACGATAGGCATACTTTATTCATGCATCACTTAAGAATTTTATTCCTATAAAATGCCTCAGTTGCTTTATAAATTTGATTAAACTCGCACTGGAATTACGGTATGTGGAAAAACATGCCTTATGTAACTTGAATATTTTTTCTTGAATAACAGGTAATATGTAGTTTGTTTGTATTTTTTCTTCCTTCATGAAACTTTATTTGTTACCAGATTTTTGTGCATATTATGGAAACCTAGGGTTTCTTTATGGTTTTGGTATCCTTATGTATTTTTTAAAAAATAAACATTTATCACAAAAATGTAATAAATGCTATATCATGGACAAATTTTAACTAAAACTCCTTGTTTTGAATCTCATGTTAGAATAGATTACTTAAATATTCCTTTAGCGTAGAGAAGCTGTGTGAAATATCACTAGAAAGCCCTACATTGCCTTCTGCAGTGAGATGTGTTTTGTTGCACAGTGGAAGACTGTCCAAGAGAAATGAAGAGTCACTAGTAGCATGCGAGAGAGCACTGAATTCAAACAGTGTTTCTGTTCTGTAGAATGTCTTCCAGTGTAAGTGAAAGCATACAGAATTGACACTCTGTAGGCACTATTCTTTCATTTTTATTTACTTTGAGAAGCAAGTTGATACTGACCATCTGGTTCTTGACAATTTCTACAAAATGTTTTGATTTCATTCTGGAATTCATACTAAATTTTGAGTTAAATTGCACACTGGAAGTTGCCACAAGAATATGTTTTAAGCTATTTGTGCTAAGCAATAAAGCAGAAGTTCATGTGAAGTCATTTTCCTGAAATAAAGCACAGCAGCTGTTGTAAAAGAAATGTATAATTATTCAGGGTATGTCTATTTGTGATACATTGCTCATTTCTCATATTGTGCAAAGGCAAAAAACCATATCATGAACTGCTGGATTTTGGATAACACCTTTTTTTTTTTAACATTCAAAATTTTATGTGCCTTTCTATTATAGAAAGAGTTTTACATAAATTATGTGATAAATGCTAAGTGCTCATAGAATTCTTCTGGGAATATCTCAAAGCAATATGTGTGTTTCACAAATACACATGTATTAGACCATCTGGGTAGAATAATTCAGTACCATTGATTTCTTTCCAACATGTACATTAAAAACAAAAAAGGTGAAAAATGTAGTTGGCAGAAGCAAGCTTTACAGAGGCAGATATATCGTCCATCCAGCAGAAATATACCTTTTTTTTTTTTATTTTGAATTGAAATTTGTGAGGAGTTATACCCAGGGGTGTTGTTAAAGTAGTGTGCCTGCTGTTTATCTACTAATGCTTCTATGTATTAATGACATGGTCTCATTCCTGATGAATCATTTCATAACACATGCCACCTCTCATCAGATCAACATTTAAAATACGAGGCATTTGAAAGAGATGTAACATTCTGCTGCAACTAGCTCTGTAATTTTCAGCACAGGAGAGACATGGACCTGTGGAGCAGGTCCAGAGGAGGGTTGAAAAAACATTCAGAGGGATGGAGCAGAACATCTCCTATAAGGAAAGGCTGAGAGAGTTGTAATTGTTCAGCCTGAAGAAGAGAATCCTCCATGGAGACCTTATTGTTGCCTTTTCAATACTTAATGAGAAATCTGTAGCAATAGAACAAGAGTAATGGTTTTGAACCAAGAGAGGGTAGTTTTAGATGAGATACAAGGAGGATATCTTTTATGATGGGGGTGTTCAAACACTGGAGCTGTTTGCCCAGAAAGGCTGTAGATGCCCCGCAGCTGGAAACATTGAAGGTCAGGTTGGATGGGGCTCTGGGCAATCTGAGTTAGTGGAAGGTGTACCAGCTTATGGCAGGGGTTTGGACTAGATGACCTTTAAAGGTCCTTTCCAGCTCAAACTGTTCTTTGATTCTGTGGTTCTGTGATTCTATATCATGTTCATAGATTTGAGTAAAGATGCCTTTTTATTTTCCTCCCTTAATATTCATCTTGGTATCTAGATTTGCAATATCGGCTTTGGCAGAAAAAAAAGGAACAGTGACACTTGAAGTGTTCCCTTGCATCAGCAGCGTCAGTAGCTCTCTATGTGAAACACAGCATCATCATATTCTTCTTTTGCTAGTGCAATTTATGACTAACAGTTTTCCTTTTCCTAAATTTTTCCTCTCTATTTTCTGTGCTGTAAAGAAACCTTTTGCTAATGAGATCTTTTTCTAAGACTTACCAGTGCAATGCATTTACTCATAAGACCGTCATTTTTTCTTCGTCTGTGCTTACCAGTTGGACAGTTTGTGCCAAGTGGAACAGCTTATTTCACCATTGCAAATATAATCTGTGGATAATGAAGTGAAAAAGTGAGTTTGCAGTTTGACAATAAAGAGTAGTTATAAAATTTGAACCTTTTTTATTGTATAAACTTAGAACAGGAAATTAAGTTATGAAACTAAGAATAATTTTATTTCTTCTTTTTTCATTATTGAAGTACTCTAAATTTGGTAGAATATGGGATATGTGACTTTATCAAGAGCAATTAATAAAACCTATTGGCTGTTGTGAATGGATATTATTTATGTGATTTAGGAGAGTGCTTCTAAACTCTAACAGTCAAGGCCAGTACCAACCCTTTCATTTAGAAAGAGCTTTCCTCAAAGAACCAAATTAAACAACATCAAAAAAAAAATTTGGAATGTGATCAAAAAATCCCCTTGGGACATTCATATAAAAGTCCTGCTGCTAATTAGAAATATCTATAATTACTTAGCAGAAACTCTTAATTATTCCTGGCAGGAAAAGGTTTTGTATTAATTAATAGTTACGATTTTTGACAGTGAAACCTGGTAGACAAATAGAAGGGTTGGAAGAACAAGAATTCACCTATGACTTGTCAGTTATCAGCTGCATCCATATAATGTGATTGTCCTGAAAAGAAACACTTAATAAAGACTAAAAGTTGACATAATTTCCTCTTTTTCTAAAGAACAGATGCCAGCCCCACTACAATTAGGGAAGCTCTTGCTGCACTTCTTTTGAGTTTTTTAAAGTTAATCTTCTTTCAGCTAAACTAGATCAGATATTGATTCTCAATTGATACGTTTCAAATTTAAATAGAGAATGAACACATATCCTGTATAGTGATTCAGCTGAAGAGGCATTTAAAGCTAGAGTATTGATTAGCATTTGCTTGTTTCTGCACGATTGATTGTGAACTGCAGTTAAGTCTTCTTTTTCTGAAACACTCAGGTTTTGTTCTGTATGATGCTAGGACTTGCATAGTAGTAATTGTGAGATAATGATTTTTTTGCTGTGTCTTTATCAAACACATACCATTGGCAAAGCAAAGACTTTCTGTTTTGTCATGCTTACTGTTCTTAAAATGAGACGAGATTATTTTTTTATTTCATTTGGTTCAGTTTCCTTGGCTTTTTATTTTATTTAGAAGCAGCTATATTTAATGTGATTGCACATTAAAAGTCACTGCAAAGACTTGTGCTGGCATCAGGTCAAAAGCAAATAAGAAGCATGGGCTGAGGTTGTAGCTTGATGCTGCAACAGAGAATAGAATATGTCACTTTCTATTCATCTAAATCATAGCGAGTGAGCACTGAACAATTTCTTGGTATAATCTCAGAAGTTAAGTTAGAAGTGGGTAAGAACAGCCAGTTAAATAGCATAATAAATTATAGTCTTGTAGTCTCATGAAATACTGGATTAAAAAAACCAAAACATCTGCTTCAGTACTGATACTTTTACACATAATAAAGCAAGAAGAAATATTTAGAGATATGCTGCTCTCAGACAGAGACTTGATTCTGTTAGAGTTCCAGTAAGTGGTGTCTGTTGGATTAACCTAAATGTGATATTTTTCATTGCCAGATAATTGTGATGATCAGCTGGTGTCTGCTTTGCCTCAGTCATCATTCAGTAGTTCATCAGAGCTGTCTAGCAGTCACAGCCCTGGATTTGCAAGGCTTAATCGAAGAGAGGGTGAGTGAATTTTATTGGTCAGTTGTTAATTCCGGGATGAAATGAAAGCATTTTAGATATCCAATACCATATGTTACCTTTCCGAATAATTTTTGTCTGGTGTTTATATACCAGCTATGAACGACAGTGTAGTCTCAGCTCAAGGAAGTTAAGGATCTCAACTTCCCACCCTATGGTAAACTGTCTGACAACATGAGCACTCCATGGCTGGGGCTGTTCTGTGGGCTTATTCAAAAGAGAATGTCCCAATCTATTTTATTAATCTAGTGTGCAAATTTGTTAAGTGTGAGCTTCTGTTTTGAATGAAGTTGTGATATCAGTGGAAAATATATATTCTGGAAGGATTTCCCTTAGTTTGAAGTAATATATGCTCTTAGAATTTTAAACAACACATGTATTATCATCAAAGTTAGCATCTTCATACTGGTCTTCCTAAAAATAGATATTTGACAACTTTTTCCATTTGTCTCTCTTCATGTTCTGTGAAGTTGTTTGTGCCATATTAAAATGCATTTTTTAGATTTATAATTTCCTTCACATTGCACTGTAATGTATGCACACATTAGAAATGCTTATAACCTTACATCTGGTATCATTTTAACTCATGTAGATACAAAACAGCAGGTAGCCTAATTAGAAGATCATGACTGTCTACCTTCTCATTCTGTGTACCTCAGGTTCACAGTATTCAACAGAGCATTGGTCTGAATGTCTTATTCTTTTGTCATTGTTTAATAATATGACCAGGCTGTTTGGCTAGATACCTTTTGGTTAATTCAGACATAATTTTATGGAGTGGTGTAAATGAGGTGAGATGAAAATTTCTTCAGTCTTCAGGAAATTAATCATAATAAAATTAATTGTAACTTCTATTTTGTTCTTTATTTTTCAGTGAGAGTAGAGACTCAGTACTTGCTATGGAACCAGGACTAGATTTTTCTACACTGAATTTGTATTTAACTCTTTCCTGTGAATTTCCCATGCAAAAGCTATTTGTAGGTATATATACATGAAAGTTTTATTTGTATGGAAAAAAGCTTGTCATTGTACGTATATGGTTACAAACAAGAATGTTTAGCAGCACCAGAAGTTATTGCTAAACCATACAGACTGTAAAAAAAATAGGAAATTAGGAAAATAGGACTTACGTGTCAGTGATTTTATGGAAGCAATGAAGACATCACCACAGTTTTAACAGAAATTGTATGATAACTAAAAGCGGGTTTGCCTTTAATATAGATAATTCTCTACTTTGAATAAAAACAACTCTTTTTTTCGGCCAAAGTTAGTGGTTGGGAGTGATTGTGACCTTCTAACATTCACTTAACACCGGCAGACTGTGGTTCCAATGCAATAGTATGCTTGGTTCTTAAAATGCCAAAGTTAGGGAAAATTAAATGCATTTTAGACAGGAAAAAGTTGAGTGTTTTTACACAGATTACACAGGAGTCAAAATGTTGTCATTCATCAATAAAGAAATAAATTAAATACGCAATATACACCTACATGGTTTCAGTTGGCGATGGAAAGTTAAAAAATAGCAGGAAATTTATCAGAAATGTGGGAAGCTGCACTGAAATAATTCTTTAACCATGTAGATTTGTGTTTACTAAATTTATGTTGAAAATCAATAGGAAAAGTTAAAGGGATTGAGGAGAGAAAACAGTAGCCTAAAAAACAAAAGTGCAATATGTACTTTACACGAAGACATAGTAAAAATGAAAGCAGCAGACAATGATAGAAAACAGCTGAGATTGTTTAAACTCTCTTTCTGTAAAGCAAAAAGATAATGTGGTTGAGCTCCATGATAACAAAAAAACCTATTTCCGGTCCATTAACAGTTAGGGTAAGTGGTAACATCCAGGAATAACTCATTAAATGTTCTTCAGACTTTTAATTATTACTAGTTCATTGATTTTGTGAAGTTTTCAGATATTCAATACTCAAGCACAGCTAATGAATATTCTTGCTAACTGCTAAATTAGTTACTCTGACATCAGCTTTGTTTGCAATAATGGAAAAGTAGATAGAAAAATTAAGTAACAAGAACTAAGTAAAAAACCCCAAACACTAATAGCAGTTAAATATTTTTAATAGAGAAATAAATTTTTTAAACCCCTAATTTAATTATTTGAGGTCAGCAGACACAAGATGCAGGGATTTAATATAAGTAGAATTTGACTTTTGGCCTAATGTTGTATGAATATTTAATTTTAAATAATAGCACCATATCAATGCAGTCCAAACTCAATGTATTAAGATCTAGCAGGTGGACCTCAAAATGCATTTATCATTACTATATAAATGTATTTTCACAGAAGTTCAAAGGAAACTCTAAAGCCAACTTTGTTCAATACTTTTGTTGATTATATAGAAGTAAGCACAAATCATTTGTGATGAAATGCATAATGACATGAAGATTGGTGAAATAGTGAATAATCATGGCAAAGCAATTATACAGAGATAGGGTAATCAATGTACCTAGTGAAACGAGCACTTTAACAGGGTGAGTTATAAAGTATTTACAGGAAAGAGCAGAGGCCATACTTATCAAATAGGAACTGTATTCCACAAAGCTGTGACTGAGATTAATCTGGGAATTGAGCTAAATCAGCAGTTTTCCTTAGCTTGTTCTCTAGCAACAAAAAAAAAAAAAAAAANATTAAGCTTGTGCATAAGCAAACAGAAGAAAGAAGCTTTTACTCTTTATATAACTTTATACATTACCACTGAGGTGTGTGTAAAATTCTGTATCCTGAAAACCCAGTTGAAATTCTAGGCTGTTTTCCTGTGCTAGTTGTGAATAGGTGACAAAAAAACGTTCAGGGGAGGTTCTCCCTTTTCACATATCTATCCGCATTAGAGTAAGTGAAACAAAAGGAAAAAAGAACAAAGGTAAAGTGCACTTTATCCTTATAGGGGGAAATGAGGCATCCCAAAAAAGGGAAAAAGCAGCCAGCATTCAGAGCATATCTGCCTGGGATAGTGGTAGGAATTTAAATACCAATACCTAACTGGGACCATCAAGGATGTGTTTCTGTCCACTTGTTGCTAATAATTTACATGATGAGCAGTCAGCTGAAGTCTGGAACTACGGAGGGTTTGCTCTATATGCAAATTCTTGATGCATTATCTCCCAGCCATGATCTGCAAAAGAGCTCTTTACCACATGGAGAAAAGGTTGTGTCATTGTTGAGCGCAGCATCTTCTGGCTTTGTCTGCAGCAGGCTGTCAAGCTAGTTGTACACACTCTAATTCACCATTCCAATCCCATTGGAAAAGATACATTAATTGCACTATGAGCCTTTATACCCAAGAACGCGGGCCTTCTTTTGAATTAATGACCCTTTGAAACCTTGCAAGAAAAAAACTCAGAAGGCAGTTGTTCTACAAGAGTGAACATACCGTTGGAATAGCCTTAATATTTGGACAGCTAAATAAGCTGAATAAGAATTTGGCTGTGATTATCTTGCCCCATATTCACACACAATTAATTGATCAAAATATGACAGAAGAAAATTGAATATAGAAGTTGTTAAATAGCCAAAAAAACCCTGGCTTACAGCTTTCTCTTTCCCTGAAGTAGGAAAAAACCCGTGTATTTTAATTATACTGTCAGCTTTCCCTGCCAGTTTTTCAAGCGCAGCCTGAAATTTTGAATGCATTAACAGCTACCAAGTTAATTTTTTTTTTCTTCTTATGTTTATAGGGAACTTCTTTGTCTTTTTCATCAACCTTTACCCTACCGTTACACTGAATTACACTTCACCGCATTCTTTTCATTACAAAGAATATTTAAAGGATAGTTTATTCAATATGGTACTGTAAACTCCATATTTCTTTTCATTTTATAAAACAGTATACTTTAATCACTGTTTGAGAGCTCAGACTAAGTGGGTCAAAATGGATAAACGAATTTGTGGAATCAGTAGTTAAAGAAAACATCAAGCCAGCAGTTAAAGAAAATACCATTTCTTACACAATAAGAAGATATATTTTCATCAATTTTTATAAGAAGCAGTTTAACCTTCATAATGTAATGCTAGCAATTAAAATGCCAGACAAATTAAAAAACTTAATTGCAGCTAGGATTGTATATCACGAAAGGATAATTAGGAAGAGCTTACTCTCCATTTCAGTAGTATGCAAATAAAATTCATTAAAGCTGATACTTTGCTCCAATAAAACGAATAGGAAAAGGAAACTAGAGCAAAAAAGATCTAATCTGACAGTAATAATTATGTTTTCTATAAATTAACAGCAAATCTTATTTGAACTATCTACAATCATGACATATTTTTATGACGTACCTATGTTTAATGTATGCATATGTTTTAGGAAAATGGCAGAAATAACAATCTAAATCTTTTGCTTTCAAACAAAAAACAATAAGCACTTCTACAGTGATTTCTGCAAAAAAGACCAAATGATGTACTGCTGTCCAGTGAAAGTCCAGGACCATTCAGTTTCTGAGGAAGAAATCAATTTGGTTTTGTTTGTTTGGGTTTTTTTCTATAGCTACTGCAGTAATTATGGCTTTCAGTGAGAACATTACCATGGATCTCTCAGCATATTAATGATTAATTTTTTTTAATACTATTGTACAGCTTCACTTTTTCTGTAGAAAATGTTTTTAATATAAGTATTAAACACCTTAAAAAAACTACATGGGCACATAGGAAAGTTGCATATGGCATTGCACATGCATGCGTTGCATGTGTACAATTTTAAGAAATTCTCAGGAGTACACCAGCCTCATTAAAGGTAGAATTTGAAGCAGTATTATTATATTAATGTCTAAATTTGAATTTATGCTATTTTTGTTTTGCTACATCTTCTGTACATATGTGTATATGGTTTGATTCTGATATTGCAAAAGATTAGAAATAAAGTGAGAAAGAAAGGAGAAAAGAGAAAGAGAGAAAGAAAGAATGAATTCAATTACTCAAGCAGAGTGAGCAAATAGGATCAAAGATTCACTAATATTTTAAATATTTACAGCCCATTGTGCTTTCATGAACATTTATGAGGAGTTAGGAATGTTTGTACAGTTATTTCAAGAAACCTAATTCCAGCCTTGTCATCAAAATTCATTCAAGCATAAGAAAGCATAACAAAAGGTTTCAACCAGTTATTTCATGTGTTTCATCATTGGAATAACAAAATCCATGGTGAAATGCACAGAAGAAGTAAAGAAATGGTAATAAGGCTACATTATTGTTGAAAATGTTTGTGACTGTTTTTCTACTTGAAATACAGCTATGGGGATAGAAAAAATAAGAAAAATCTTTTTGCAAAAAATTGTGTTGAACTGCAGTATTCAAACACCCTTACAAGCAACCCTGAGTAGGCTTGAGAGGAAGATCAGATAAAAATTTTCTCCAAAAATAAAGTTTGCTTTAGACAACCCATGTCTACTATCCTTTTTGTTAAAGTTAGTATAATAAAAATAGAAATCTGGACATAGCAATTATGTTATTCTGGGTTTAGATAGTATTAAATAATACATTTTTGAAATCTTAGATAAAGGCTGAATTTTATCCAAAATGTGAATCATTGTGGGATCTTTTAGAGAGTCAAAATAGAATTTGACTTCCAGGACTGCTTTGCAGTAACAAAAAATTTGAGATCATGCCTCCTTTAATGTTTTGAGGGATGGCAAAATAGATCATATGTGATGATGCATCTGATTTTCTTCATTTTTTTGCTTGTATGTTTGAGACAGGGGTAAAGGAGCTTAAATTATCTTTTGCTGAAAAATCAAAAGCACTAAAAAGCACTCACCAATTGCTAGATTGGACAAAACCAGAGTTTTAGACAATTTCCTAAATTAAAAAAGTAAAAAATTTTCTATGTCATGTAATAATGAATAATTTCAGCTGTAGTGCAAAATACGTTTTAATGTCATAAATTCCGATTTTTAGAGAATTATGAAACTTTTAGATTTAAAGTAGAATAATATAAAAATATAGAACATTCTTCCTGCCACACCCATACAAAAAGTTCTGAGACTTTACTTATACAAAGGATCTGTCCCTTGGCATCTCATTTATAATAGTTTTCCTTAGCTTTTAAAGGACCAACTTTCTGGCATAGACGACATGATTTTTTTTCCTTTTTATCATCCTGTTCATACTGTGATGTTAGTGCCATACTAGATTGGCTGAATGGAGAACTCAGGATTCCTAGACTAAATTAATTGCAAGGCTTTACAAAATGATGTTATTCTAACGAACATCCTAGTCAGTATTTCCCTCAGTGTCATATAGGCAGATAATTCAGATAAAAACTGTCATAATCTTTATAAAATTATGTTAAATTTATATATTGCATTCTAATCTACATCTTTAGGTATCTCAAAGATACAGAAAATTATGGACTTAGCCAATGCAGATAAGAGTTGAAAGTACATCAGACACTCTTGAAACATGTCTTCAGAAAGTATCAGATTCACCATATTTAGTTGACTAATACATAAAGTAGAATTGCTGTCAAAAAGTGACTTTGACTTGAATCTGTCTCAGTTTTTTGATTTCTATCCATCAATAGGATTTTATTTTTAAAGATAGACGTAATAATAAAGATTAAGTGAAATACACCATTCTATTAGGTAATTCCATTATGTATGCAAAATGTATTTTTGCATACATAATACCACTTTCATTCATAATTTGAAACTTTCTGCCAAAAACTGCTCCTGCTCTGGACTTTTGAAGTGAAATTAACAGTGAGTTTCTATTACATGTTGTGAATGAATTTCACTGCTCTTGGGGCCAGATGAAAAAGAGCAGTCTTTGTCTAGGAGTCTTATAGCCCTTTTATTTTTTTTTCAAAAAAAAAGGGATAATTGATGTTCTAGAAGAATAATTTTCAATTACCACCTGTTACATAGAGAGACAGAGAAATTAGTGCTAGGTCATGAAAATTAGTGCAAAATAAACCAAATATATACTTGTTTACTCTATTTTCTTCAGATTTTCATTGAACAATGAAGTTTATCCATCATTCTTAAAAAATTTTACTGTTGCTGTACTTTGATAACCAGAGAGGTTGTAACAAATAATTTTGATGCAGATAATTAATTGAACAAGGGTATAACAAAGGTTTGAGCTCTACAGAGAAGAATGTAACAGCACACTAACATCCTTGTCCATGTTGGAATTAATTCCAGTCATTGCTCCTGGTATAAATATCACACAAAACTACAATGGTGCAGCTTTGGCCATATGAACTTGAAAGACAACTTTGTGTACTTGACTTTAAGATTTCTTTCACTCTCAAGGAAGTTGTTTCCATAACTCCTCCTAATGGCCTAAAGTAGTAGAAAAAGGTCAAATAACTACAGCAGCCAGATTTTGATGTACAAATAGGAATAATGTACTTTTAGTTTCATTTTTATTTTAATTCCTGTTATGATGATTGACAGTGAGGTAGAGTGAGCAGAATTTATTTGGATGAAATCAGTAGAAATTTTTATAATAATTTTTAAGTCCTTTATGGAAGCACCCTTTTATTTGAGACATTTTGCCTGCCTTTTCATTCCCTTTGTCATTATTTGTCAAAACTAAGAATTCTGTCGTTAAGTTCATTAACACGAACTTCAGTTCTTATATTAATGCCATTGAAGAATCAATAGATTATAATACTTCTTATAAATAGTATTTTTTGCAGGATCAAGGGTATTTCTATTTGTAATTTTCTACAGTTAAATAATTTATGAATGTGTGGACCTTCTAAAAAGCCTTCATCTGGGGGTTTTAAAATTTCCAAGAATATGGCATGTCAGGTGCTTTGTATGATGTTGTAGGCTTCTTCATTTTTTAAATATTAGGGACCTAAATTAGTGTCATGAAGATTGTAGAATTTAAATAATTTCTTAAATGTTCTTTCTGTTGTTGTGGTCTCTTCCTAGTGTCACATTGGTAATTGTAGATTATAGCTTATGAACCATGTTAATGAAACTAAAAGGTCATCAGTGAATTAAGCTGCTCAGTCTTCAGTATCTTGGGTTATAAAAAATCATCTTCCTTTATACAGTGTGTGAGCTTATCTGGACTACCAGCACTACAGCTGTTTTGTTTGTGTTAAGAATAAGGACCTTACATTTTGTGTTGTTCTTGGGTGAGTTGTTTTTGGTGTTGTTGGTTTGTTTTTGGAGGTGTGTGTAGGTTTTGCGGGTAGAAAGTTCTCCATTTTACACAGTCATTGTATTAATGTATTAATGTGGCTTTCATTCTGTGTTTGAGAAGTGAAATGCCATTGTGCATTACTCATCATGACTGTGTCTAGAAAGAAAATGAAGTGTGCCCTATTAAAATTTATGCACATGTCTCAGTTCTGACTTTTTATAAGAGGTGGTTTGGGTGTTTTGTTTTCTAGTACCGTAACAGGCCAGAATTGCAGGTATGCAGTGATAGCCATAGCAAAAGTCAAATCTGCAATCACTCTGAGGTCAGAAACTGAGTGTTTGTAATGAAAGTATCAAACTTTCTGTCTGAGGTATTCTCTAATCCTTTAGTAGATAATTAACTTGAGTAGAAATGGTGCTGCTATCAGACATATCTGTGTATCGATTCACGCTAAGGTTGCTGTCTGCCTGAAGCATGGGTGGATTGCAGGATGTCTCACTAACAGGTTATTCCCTGTACCATTTGCATGACAACATAAAGAGGTCATTGATAAATAGTATGACCTGCAAAGGAACAGGAAGAAAATTTACATTTTGCAATTCATCGTAATTCTATATTGCTATGAATATATTTCACAAAATCATTGCCACAAGGCTAATTTCCCTGTTTTGGGACAGAAAGATAAGCAAAGAGAAATGTAACCCTAAATAATCCTGTTTGAGGAAGTAGGTTGAAAGGAAAAACCAAAATAAAAATCCAAAGTAAAATCCAAATTATAAAATTGTTGCCTGCATTAACAAATGTGTCTCAGGACACGTAATTTATTGTATTCAAAACTAATTATTACTTCTCAAAATAATGTAATGAACCTGAAAGTTCAGTAGGGATCTTCAAGACTTTTCAAGATTTTAAACCCAAGCCAGAATTTTGAGTCCATCACCCAGGA